>JAUEKU010034665.1:0-14238 GCA_032274805.1 Gypsophila paniculata | reverse complement strand
TGAGCCTCCATAACCATTTAGAGGTTGGGGTGGCACAAACAAGGCAAAAAAACATGCAAAAGAGCAACAATGGCAGCAACAATGAACACAACACACGAGGTACCTAGAGCAAAATAAGTTAAAAAGAAATCAAGTCGCAAACAAGGCAAAATAGGGTAAAAGGAAAGCAAGTGACAAACAAAGCTTATAAAAATCATGGACAGCAACAATGACATCAACAATGTACATAAAACATGTCAAACATGGAAAAAAACATGATGAAAACGATAAAACATGTCAAACATAGACAAAAACGAGATAAAACATGGACAGCAACAATGGCATCAACAATGAACATAAAACATGTCAAACGTCGACAAAAAAGAGATAAAATCGATACAAGTTACAAACAAAGCTTATAAAAATCATGGACAGCAACAATGGCAACAACAATGTGCATAAAACATGTCAAACATCGACAAAAACGAGATAAAATCGATACAAGTCACAAACAAAACTGATTAAAATCATGGACAGCAACAATGGCATCAACAATGAAGATAAAACATGTCAAACGTCCACAAAAAAAGAGATAAAATCGATACAAGTGACAAACAAGGTGAGATAAAATCAATGAAACATGTCACACAAACGAGATAAAATCAATAGTGAACGTAGACAAAAACGACAGCAACAACGGCAACAACAAACGACAGCAACAACGACGACAACAAACGAGATAAAATCAATAGTGAACGTAAACGTGTCACACAAACGAGATAAAATCAAACATGGCAAACGTAGACAAAAACGACAGCAACAACGGCAACAATAGTGAACAAAAAACAGTAAATCAAACAAAGAACATGAGTATTAATGGATTAACTTGTATAGCAAAAAGTATAGAATTAAGAAGGGTTACCACCCTTTTAAAAGGGGGACGAAGAAGCCTCATAGCAGGTACAAGGGTGCACTTGAACTCCCACAGTTCACGTTCGACAATGTCCTTCATCTTTTCGAAGGACTCCTCCCAACGTCGCTGTCTCTCATGCAAATCAGGAACAACCTCAGCAACCACCACATCTTCGGAGTTGTCAGGCGTTACCTCCACATCAGAACGAGATTCATAGGTGTCAGGCACAACCTCCACCTCACAAAGGGATTCATAGGTGTCAGGCACAACCTCCACATCACAAAGGGATTCAGACCCAAATGTTGCGGGACTGTCAGCGAAAACATCGGAGTGGACATGATCGGAGTGAAGTTGAGGAGTGTCTGGTACTATGTCTGTGTATGTGTTCATCGGACTGACAAAGAGGATGAAGTTGAGGAGTTGGAGGGTCGATGATGAGAAAGGAAGCAAAAAGAGAGAGGGTTTTTGCACAAAGAACAGATCTTGCAAGGGTTTTGAGAGAAGAAGATAGAGAGAGAGGGAGGGAGCGGCGTTTTGATGGACGAAAATGAGGTAGGGTTGGGTTAGGGTTTGGGAGTTAATGGGATGATGTGAGAGAGAGAGAGGAGAAATATGGTTGGGAGTAAAAATGGATATTGAATGGGTGGTTGGGTAAATATGGAGGGTAAATTGAATGAGAAATATTGTTGAGTTTTAATTTTGGAGGGAGTTGTTAGAAATAAATGGAGTAATTAGTTAAATTTATTTAGATTAATTGTTGAGTTAATTTGGTTGGTAAGATTTAGGTGGAGTAATAAAGTGAATGACATTGAGTGTAAATAAGTAGAAGTTGTGGGTTATTTGGGTAAAAAAACATGCCAAAAGTGAATGGACTTGTTTCTCAGACAAATCCACTTCTTGTCCTTCTACGCCTCCCTATTCGAATTTCCACACCAAATTCGCCACCAAGTACTCCAAGTGGTGCATTGTAAACCCGAGTACCGGACATATCAGCCTCCCTACTCCGAATGGCATCATCTTTATTTTCCGACTTCCTATTATATCAAACCCGTCTTCAGCACCATCTTCTAGGCTCGACATATCATCCCACACATTGTATCATCCCACACATTGTACGAAAAAAGGTATCAATTAGAAAAATAATGAACAAATGTATGAAAAATATTAAAATAAGTACTCCATTGTATAGAAAATATTAAATTATGTACTTTATTGTACGATTCATTTGTCTATCTTTATTTTATTACACCAATTGACCCAAGCCATAATATTTCCACATCCCATCTACACTCCTCCTTGTGAATTAATCCTACCGGCTACCTCATACTATTCAAGGGGTATACGTGTCTTTTATAGAGTTTTTTTTAGTGTTTGTGTCAAAATAAAAAGTAAAGAAATAACTAGAATTATGGGAATCATATATTAGATGAAGTTTCTTACGGAGTATTTGATATCACTGTAAATAAGCATTTATTAGATGATGTTACATTTATTTCAAAATCATACGATATAAAGTTTATATCATCTTGTATTTGTATTTTGACGATCGTCGACCGTATCGTCTAACAGAACAAACAAAATGAAAAGGCGGGACCGCCATATGCAAAGACACGACCCCAATTACCACCCGGGTGACCTTGATCACTAGCCCAATAAAATCGTTTACAGTTTGCTTCTTTTTCGACGTCCTCCGGCTCGACAGCTTGAAAATTTTCATCATAAACTTCAACATTTCTCAAATATGCACAATATTTAAGAAAATTAGATGGTTTCACTCCACTTCCCATTTGGGGTTGGTGCTTGGATGCTCCGGGATTATTGATCTCTCCGCCCCATTCTATTTGATTAGCAAATTTAGACATTGACGAAAATAAAGTTTTTGGCCAATATCCAATTGGAAAATATTCACTGTCCTTAAATCTGAATGATAACCACCAATGTCCATCGTCCGCATGCTACAATATATCACCATTAACCAAGACATATTACTCGTAGTTAATTATCTTCCTTTTTTTTTACAGTAATTGTAAGCAAGACAATCTAAATATTAACGATAATTGTAAACAAATTAAATGAAGTTATCTTTTCTTATTGTGAATAGAACGTTGTTTTTGAGAAAATAAATTGTAAAATTAACTCTTCATTTCACCGAGTATACTCTTAAGTATTCAATTGTACATACACGTACACTTTTAAATCATGATTGAAGGAATAAATTTTATTTGCATACCTTTTTTATCATAAGGCGCATCTTATATTGATTACCATCAACTTTGGAATATTGTTGTATTGTTCCCAAAGGCATTTTGTTATTTACTTGTACAAATCCCGGACATTGTGTGTTGATGCACTCTTTTCCTCCCACCTACGTACGTCGCGTACGCCATATATATTGTATGTTTATTTAAAGATTAGAAAATAGTAAAAGAAACCGATCCGATAGCTAATTTGAATTTTTATTTTGAGAAAAGAATTTGATTTACCGAAAACTTTGTATAAAAGTGAGTTTCTTCATCTTTAAATACTTCTGGATTGACCTGTGTAAAACATAGATATCATCACGTTATGTGTTTATATTCTTCTTTTTTCTTATTTTTTTTCTAGCAAACGAAACTTTGGTTATCAATAACTCTTGATTACAAATTCTAATAAGAACAATTTTTTTTCCAATCAATTTAATCTACAGGATCTTAAGTTTATTATGGAGATAAAATTAAAAAATTGAGTACGATTAATTACTTAGTTTAAGTGCAAATCACATGAACGAGTGGTATTTTTAAAAATAGAAGAACTAACCATCCAACCAGCTTCAATACTTTCGCCGCCATTTATAAGTTTCATTCGACCAGATGACCATTGATTACTTTCAACTTTTGGTCTATTGAGAGATAAACGAGCTATAGTTCCCGTGAATTTTTTCGCATCGTTTGCTTTAGTCCGTATTATAGCAACCTATACGCATAATTTGGCAAAAGACTCCTCAATTGGTTTCCGAGGTTTAAGAAATGATTATAGTTAGAGCTGGCAAGCCTGACCCGATCCGAGTGACACGACCCGAAACCCGAGTAAAACCGACCCGATCCGACCCGAAAATATTGCAACTTGAAACCGACCCGACCCGATGACGACCCATAACCCGATACGACCCGATTAAGGTCGACCCGAACCCGAACCCGACCCGACCCGACCCGACCCGACAGTTGACCGGACCCGAAAACAACCCGACTTTTCACTCTATTTGACATGATTCGACCCAATAAAAACCGAAAAAGTCACTTTTCAACACTAAAAAGAAATATTTTAAAAATATATATTGAGTTATATCAAACAAGATTTGACCTAAACCCAACATAACCCGATAAATTATCAACATGACCATGCATAAAAAGACTCGAATCATCCTAAAATTGAACTAAACCCAACCCAACTTGATAAATCTATCGGAATAACCCGACCCAAGATTGATCCGATCCAGCCGAACTCGACCCGACTCGACAAATTTATTGGAATGAACCGACCCGACAATGACCCGATTCAATCCAAAACTGACCCGACCCGAAAAATCTGCTTAAATGACCCGACCCGAAAGCGACCCGAAATCGAGCTGTGAGTTGACCCGATTAACCCGACCCGAAAGCGACCCGGACTCGACCCGAACCCGACCCGAAGATAGTTATGACCCGATAATGACCCGACCCGACTGACCCGATTGCCACCTCTAATTATAGTGGTAATTAGATTATAAAAATGTCACTCATATGAGACCGACGGTCTCTTTTGTGACAAAAAATATCTATTTTAAGAGTTAAGATACCTACTTTAAGGCTTAAAATGTAGTTTTAGAGATATTAAAGTGGTCACTTTAAGCCTTAAATTAGGTACTTTAACCCTTAAAGTAGGTATCTTTTGTCATGAAGAGTCCGTCGTACAATGGTCACACGGACCTACTACAAGAGATATAGGAACAGTATTTCTTACACAATGTTCGCGGCGGGTTACACCGGTTAGAGAAATAGGTCGTCCAGGACTGGATTTCCAACTCGCGTCATCTAAAATGGGAACGGTCCCTAACGGACATCCGTCTCCTTCTAATCCAAAATCATCCGACTCAAAATGACTATGGTTTTGTGCTTGAATTCCAACCACTTTTGTTATAACCTGCAAATGGAAACCACGAGGTAAAAATTATAACATTTGATGTGTTAAATCAAATGGAACGATTTCAAAATATTAGATGATATAGTTTATTTAAAGTAACATTTGATGTGTTAAATCATGAAAATGAGTTCCAGGACGCGTAACCCTTAATCATGTGTTCACTTCTTTAAATCATTGTGAGATTTCACATGTTATAAATGAACTCCTACACGTAAGAAAATATATGATGTGCATTAGCAAAGTTTACATTTAGTACTTGAGTAAGTATTGTGAAAAATCGTCTTTAAAATCTTATGAAAGATCGTCTTTAAAAGACCGTGTTACAGAGTATAAGACTATGAAATCGATAAATACTTGCCTCAGGCTTTAAAGTTGAATCAATGAACGTAGGTTGTTTGTCAAATGGAATACAATTAAATACTTGTCCATCCTTCGTCTGCAAATTAAACGAATCTATATCAAGTTAATTCTTTGCGAAAAGAGTTTCGATTCAAAAATTGTATTTCTATGTATTTATTAAGAAATCACCTTGATCGTGGTCGTTACATTTTCATCGACGAAGCTTACACAATGAACAGCATCAAAAAATAATATACATAAAATCATAAAAATAGTTGCACTGACTATAAGCATCATGATTGTTTATGATGTTTGATTGTTATGTATGATAATTATTAAGATGAGACTCATGAGAGTATGAATGATACAAAGGCTTAATTTATTTTATACCGAAAACAAATTCCGATTGATTATTTATTAAGAGTGACACAATGAAAATATCAACTTAATAAAGATACATATCAAATTGGTATCAACTAAATAAAGATGCATATATCCACCCAACAAAAATAAGAGTATTAGGTAAATAGAAAAAGAGAGGTAAAAATTCATATATAACTAATTTAATTTCTTTCTAAAATTATTATTAAAGACCGTATGATCATGTACTTTTCTAAACATACCTCACAAATTAAGTAAATAATTAAAGGGAATGTTTTAAAATTATGATTCACGTGACATTATATTTTAGACTATTAATTAAGAGGAAAGTTTGAGCATTCTCATCACAAATAATAATTTATAGAAAAATTAGGAAATCAATAATTACTTGGCGTTAATTAAGGTCCAAATAAAACTACGATTCTAAGCTTTGCAACACCAAGACATAGAAAGATGCCCTACATAATTCATTCCTAAAATATATGACTTTCATTTGCTTGATTCGATTACTAACTAGACACGATTTCAATCCTCGCTCCTCGAACATACCTGGCCCAAATTGACCTTACAAACCCGACCTAAATAACTCGCAAAATTACTCAAATACCCTGGGAGAAATGTTAGAATGAAGAGGATTCTTCATAACAATAGTAAACTCTTGTTTCTCACACAAATCCACTTCTTGTCCTTCTACGCCTCGCCATTCGAATTTCCACACCAAATTCGCCACAAAGTACTCCAAGTGGTGCATTGCAAACCCGAGTCCCGGACATATCCTCCTCCCTACTCCGAATGGCATCATCTTTATTTTCCGACTTCCTGTTATATCAAACCCGTTTTGAGCGCCATCCCCTAGGCTCGACATAAATCTGTCGGGCTTGTATTCCATAGGATCATCCCACACATTCGGGTCCCAGCCCATTTCGGCTATTTTAAAGTTTATGGTTGCGTTTTTGGGGATCGTGTATCCACATAACTCGACCTCTTGCGTGACTGCGTGAGGTATCACAAAGTGAAATGGCGGGTGTCGTCTTAGTCCTTCGAGTATAACACACTTTAGATACGGCATCTTTGACAGATCGTCCTCTTCAACTCCTCGAGTTTCTCCCCCCACAATTTGTTTAATTTCTTCTACGAGTTTAGACTGAATGGTCGGGTACTTGACCAAATTGGCCATAATCCACTGTAGAGCAGTCGAAGTTGTGTCGTAACCTGCAGCTAAGAATTCGCAACAAGCAGTGACCATTTCTTCTTCGGTTAATTTCCTCTTTATATCGCCGTCTTCTGATATCTCCAATTCTAACAACGTATCGACATAACAAGGTGTCGTGATTTTCGACTTTTGTTCTTGTAATTGTTTATGTGCTCTGATGTAAGGAATAATCACATTGTCCTGTTTCTTCCTCCAGTAGACTAACTCATTCCAACGACTTCGAAGAAAAACTCGAGTCAACCAAGGTCGGGAGTTCAGTACTTGGAACCGAGTGAACGACGTTAATGGTTGGTGCACAACTTCTTGAATCTCTCTTATGTGGGACTCGTCTAGGGTATACCCAAAACACATGAACACGAGTAAGCTGAACATAGCAAACCGAAAATGGTCTATTACTTTGACATTCCCTGCATTTTATCAAACATGTTACACGGTTGATAACACGATTCATAAAAAACGTCCACGAAATCCATCAATAAAGTAGTCTTATGAAGGTTTAAAACCATCGATTAGGCCTCGAACATCAGCTTAAACTTTTGGTTGAAATTAGACTCTCCGATTGAATACAAAAAGGATTGGACTACTATTTGGGCATTTACCTTGACGTTTCAAACACGACCTCTCAGATTCATCAGACCGACCAGCAATCGTTGCAATACCAGCATCTTTTCCCAAATGAGCAAAGAGCATTTCAAGAACCCATTTCCGAGCACTAGAAAAGTCCCTAGACTTCGAAGGATGAAGAATGTTAGAAGTCAAGTTACGACGAAGAAGACGCCATACAGGTCCATAACCAGCAGAGTTAATCTCATGTTCTTTACCCCTCAGTAAGGGTCCTACAGGCGGCGCCTTAGGACGGTCAGCATATACAGCCCCATTTTGAATCAATGCTTGGTGTGCCAAACTATGATCAGAGATGAAAATTTGAGGGGTCGAGCCCGAGTACAGTGTGGTTATAGGTCCGAATTTCGTGCCCAAATGTCTGAGGAGATGCTCCTTTTCTGTCGACGACTTAAAGTGCCATAATATGGTGCCGATTACAGAAGTTGTTGCAGGTCCAGGAGGAAGTTTTCGACGTAATTTTGTCGTGAAAAAGATGAATAATTCATAGATTAATGTTGCTAAGAAAATTGTTACAATTACTAGAAGTAATATCTCCATAGTTTTGCTTGTTTGTTTGATGTTAATTCTATCAATTTGGTAGAATTATACATTTAATCTGTAGCCTATCTTGGCTTATCAAGAAACAAATCATCATATCATAAAATTTCTTACAGGTACATCCCAACCGATAAGAAAATATGAACTGTATATCATTTTATAAGATCGCCCGCTGGAGGTTTCCTAGATTGTAAAATATGTTCACATAATAATCTGCATAGTTTATCTTAAACGACATATGATAGACAAGAACGTAAATTAATACAGAGTCGTATACTAGTTACAAATCAACAATAAATTAGCTCCTATGTATGTACAATCCCAATTAGCAAGTGCAAAACATGATGATTTCACCTACGTGATGTGTCTTAGTACTAGTGATGTCTAAGATTATAATTTCTAACACCACTTGTGACGATCGAGTAATTCTCAGATCTCGTATGGTCATCAGGTGGTAGTACATACTCAGGGTCATCATTCATGCTCATATCTTCAGGCAACTCACTGTCCATCCATGAAACCCAGTCGACTACACTGTCAACACTTTCGTCGTCTGAAGAATTATAATCTTTTGCCCTTTGCATGCTGTTTACCTTGTCTATCAGACTTGCAAGCATGTTGTGGTTCAGTGCTTCATAATCCCTGTCGAGACTCGATGTTGATTAGATCCAATATCATCTGACTTGAAACGACTCAAAAAGTTATACAACCCAAAAGGGCCTAAATCAAGCCCAATTGACAGTTTGTAGTCACTGTTGCAAAGTGTGTGATGTACCCGAAATGACCCCAATTAGAGCCGACTAAAATGACTCATTTGCCATGTCTAATGAAAAATCACAGATTTCTAATGTGTTTAGTGCGCACCTGTATGTAACGAAAGAGTAACAGAGTTGAAGTAGTACATAAGCGCCAAGAAGCGTCCTCAGTATCGATCTGAACCTAGTTTCGCGTTCAACTTCACTGCTAGCGAACTGCAGAAACCCGTACTCTATCGCAAATGCAATGCATAAGCCTATGAAGATTGGAACAAACTGTTAATGCATATAGTAATGTCAGAGTAAACTGGGAGAAAAGACGACGAAGTCATACCTATATAAAGCCTGCATCTCACTGAATAAGTCTGCTTTGTGCTGGTGAACATGAATATTACAAGGATTAAGAGGGAGTAAACTATGAAAGCTTTGATAAGCCTCGACTCTAATAGCATGGCGTTGTGTAGCGCAAAGAGTTTGTCTATGGCACTGAACATGCTTGCTTGTTTAGACTCAAAAGCCTCCTGTTTGTCAAAAAAAAATGAATTTTATAAAGACGGTTAAATATAGGCTAAATAAATGCGTTTCTGTTTCCAATTGCGCAAAATACACGCTGTTCTCGCATTATTTCACTTCAAGGTTATCAGTGTAAAATTGTGTACATCCAACCCCGTACTCCATGATTATCGAGAGGCAACGTTGTCCTTTCGATAAAACTAAGAAACTGACCTGAGCCTCCAACATCGATTTTGAATTACTAGCCAGACGTTCGTGAGCCTGCAAAAGCTGTTCTTGCTGCTCCCTAAGCTCCTGATGTTGCTCGTGCGCAAATCCCACTATCTGCTGAAGTGTAATCCTAGCACCAGAAACAATGTCATCATGAACACAGCAACACCAACAAAGTCTACAAAATCGACTAACGTGAACCATCATCTGAAATTTCGATTAGAATTTCACGACTTTTTCCTTTGTTAACATTTACCTGCTTTCGTGAAGAGCTTCAGACTGAAAACTAGTGAGAGATTGAAGACGCTCTAATGCCTGCGACTGACTCGCAAGAAGCTCTTGCTGATTCTGCACGGTAATTCCCGTCATACCAGCGATTTCATCGGCTTTACCTTGAAGATCGTGCATCCTTGAAGTTAAAGTCTCTCCGTATCTGTTCACTTCATTCTGTACATCAACAGACTTTAACTGCAAAATCATCATATTTTCCCTCAAATTATAGTAGGAATCTTCGACTTTTGCCATGTTTTCCGCTATTTTCACCCTCATTAGCCCCTGCCCTTCGATTAACTCGACCTGAGAAGTCGCAATTCCTTGGGCCTGCTCTTTAAGCTCCTTCGATTGATCCAATACAATGCCTATGTCCCCTACCATGTTCTTCAAGTCTTCCCCAATTTTTCGAGTTTGCTCATCAATTGACAGTATTGAATCTTGTATTTGATTGGAGTTGTGAAGAAGATTGTCGGATTTTGCTTCAATGGTCTCGAGTTTTTCTTCTGTAGACAATGCCGAGTCTTTTAGATCATTCACCAATTTCTCGACTTTAATCTTGAAAGCCTTTGATCTGCACGCAACACCACATTTCAATCCACTTAAATTTCACAGGGTGCATTTTCGCCAAGTATACATTAACAACAGAATTAACACAGTTCCACAGAGGTTCTGCGTGTTGCCATCTGATAAGAACGTATAAATGCAGTCTTACACATCTGTTGACAGCAACGACTACTCCACAAGGACCACGTTACACGAAACACAGGCAATATTGTGAGCCATGTTGCTTCATTCAATCGAAATTCTAATACCTATACATAGTCCTTACATAGCTACCCGTGCAACAAACATTGATTCAACACAAATAGACTGTTTTCAGATGACAGATAATGATAGTTGCCTTAAGAGTCGTAACCCAAAACCGGGACACTTACTGTAACTGATGACAGATGGCATTGGTACTGAGATAGAATTCCAAGTAAGTCTGATGTTCATCATCGTCCAATTTTCGGAGACAATCAACCAAGGGACTACTCGATTCACACGAAGGAAATGAATTCCTTCCAGAATCCTTTTGAAAACAGTCGCTCAGAAGCCAAGCAAGTCTACTTCTCTTCTCCTCTGCAGCAAAAATCTCAGAGCACGACGAGAACAGGTCCTGATACGCGTTGAACCAGCAAGGATTCGATCCTCCCAACTTCCTCTTGGCATTTTCAAGCAACTCTACAGCTTTAGGATCATTCAAGCCATCAATAGAGAACTCCGCAACCAAGCCATTGTGACCCAAGGCCTTGTTACTCGATCCCTGGTCATGGTTGTTCGAGGAAGACGAGAACCAACCGCCCCATGGCTCAACTCTCGATGAAAGAGACAGAATTATGAGCATTAATATTATGAGGATGTGATTCCTCATTTTTTTTTATTGTAAGATATGATCCAATATCAAATATCTAATGTAGGTGAAATCAACCAAATCCTGTATCAGCAAGTATTAAGTAAGACGGTCAAAAATTGATTTTGGGAGAGAACCACGTATATCAGTATATGCTTCATCACACGCATACGATTGTTTTACACAAGATCTTGCGATTCTGTATTAATGCACCTTAATGAAGTGCAACTTCTTAAAGCACGATTCATATTCTGTATAAATCGCATAAATTAATCTACGTTTATGATCAATGTATAATTCTACGTACCAAATTATAATTTACCGTAAAATCAATTCAACCATAAAATTTTTACTCAAACACGCCTTACAATGCGATATCATGCCCAAGAATGTACTATTATTGCCATACATCCACAACAAGGAGCAAATTAAAGTACGTATCATAACTAGTTCTTAAATAAAATCGTGTAAGACTAACTTAATCACGTACATATCAAAGAAGTTATGTTTCACATATAATAATATTCGTACGTACGTAGTCCGTAATTAAATTTGGTCTAACTATAAGTCTATAACACGGTTTTATAGGAGAGATTCTGATCAATCAAATGTCGGAAAGTACCTGTGATTTGTAACTTGGTCGAATAGTGAGGATACACGGGTGATAAAGAAGCGTAAACAGTAAATATTTCACAGTAATTTTCAAAAGGCGCGAAGGATAACAAAGAATAAGAGAGGCTAGGCAGTTTTTTTTTATGCGATAAATGCAACCGTTGCTTCCACCCCAAGTTTGTGTTCCTTATATTTTGAATTTTATTACCCCGTATAATTTAAATTTTTCGATATAATTAGTTTTGTAAAAGAATGTATTTACTTTCAAATTGATAAATCGACCAATTAAATTTATAGCAACTCTTCTATAAGATGGTCCTGGAGCATAAGAATGTATCAGATTTTCAACTTATAACTTTTGGTTTGAAAATAAATATTTAGGCTATTGATAAATGGGTCCGTCTTATGCACAAGACAATCCTATCTAATAATTAGTATTAAACTTGCGAATCATTTCTGTGCAGTAAAGTTATGGAGTCGAAAAATGACATCGAAAATCGAACATGACGAAAACATGACCATCATTCTCTAGACTCAATTGGGCTTTGGCTTAATGATGTATGCTGATCGAGCCCAAAAATATGAGCATTATTCCTGGACTTCCAAAAAATTTAATGCCATAAAGAAAAAATTTTTGATAGGCTTATTAGCCCTGTACTCCCTATCAAACATTAGGGTTAAAATTAGTAATGACCCAATTTATCTTAACCACTCTCCAAGAGTGATTACTCATAATAGTTTAACGACGGAGTCGATTAACACGAACGGAAAATGACTCGATGAGAACAATATGTATTCCTAATCACTAGATAATAAGATACTCAAAACAAATATTATGATTTGGTGTTTACAAAGTTTGAACTCTGAAATGAAACAATCTTACCAAAAATTTTGTGATAGGCTATTTTTTTTACATTTTAGTTACTTGTTTGAGTAAGTTTCCCTTAAAACGGGTAATCCGTCTTAACAATAAAACGGGTCAAGTATCACCCCAACTTGTGCATATAAGACAAGTCTTTTGTTCTTCCCTATGCACTTTATTTTTGTCTTATTCCTAATACTTGATCCGTCTTAAGCTTAAGACGGATATATCCGTCTTAAATGAGAATTTGTGATAATGTTAATAGTTACACACTTGACATCAATACAATGGGAGAAAAATGGGATTTTGACTATTTCAACTTGGACCATAAGACCATAAGATGATTTGACTGCATCTTATCCTGACAATCATTTTATTATAAAGATAAATCAACTTTACAACAAGGGGTAAGATGAAGGAATGATTAATTACTGCTGCAAAGTTAGTGCAATTATTAGTAATAGCCCGGTAAAAAAAGCATATATAGCTTGTAATTTGTAAACACTACACATTAGCTGTCTATGAAATCATAAACTAGGGCCACTTAATGATTTTTCAAATCAATTTTTACCCTTTAAATGATTCAATTTGACCCCCCTATTGTTTTTTTTCACGCCTTCATCGATTGATTGTTTGTACTATGTTCTCTTTGAAATTTTATCCCTTTGGAATAAATGATCTCGGGATTCTTTGTTGGACCGACAAAATTGATATAACTCTACGTCTCTACCCAATTCGAATTGATCTAATCCAACAAAACCTCTGCATAAAACCAGGACTGCAAGTTGTTACTATACAACCAAACTCATTTTAACCTAGCTGCTCTCGAATATTCAAAAATGAAGGCTATGACTCGCACTCAAAATACAATCCTGATTCACCGATGGTGATCTAACATTGAACATAGAAGTGGACGATTAAAACAGACGGTAACACTAAGTCATTGACCAATGAGTAGGTACGTTGATGACGAGTTTGGTTGGTATTTTAATGCTGAAAACTCGTGATCGTATGTCCCGGCACACTTACGAGAGTTACAACCCCAAAATCCGACAAATTTCAGAAGTTTTGAAAGTAACAATGAAAATTGAAATCCCTACTTTCAGTGATATCACCACAGGCTACAGCATCATTGTTCAGTTTGAAGTAAGTAATTATGAATTATTGGATCATCAAAGTTCGATGTGTAATCTTGCTAAGGAAGAAAAACCGTCTTACAATCTCAAAATTCTAGCATTACTAGTACGTTATTCTTACAGGTTATTTACAGTCACGCGTAGCACGTCATCAGCTCTTAATTTACTAGCTGATGGTTCAAGACTGGCGCATTTCACTTGGTGTCGATATCTGTTCCAAATTAAATCAGAAAACTAGTACGAAGTAATTTATACTTGAAAATTGAAAGCTTTGTATACACAAAAAAAACAACAAATTCTTCACGACAACTGAAGAATTCTTTATAACTGTAATCAATCA
>JAUEKU010034555.1:0-14240 GCA_032274805.1 Gypsophila paniculata | reverse complement strand
GTTGACGGTTACTTGTTTTTGTCCATCCTATTCGATGGGCCTGTGATGATCCTCTGGGGAGCAGAAAATGTGCAGGTCGACTAAGAGTTGATCGCTAAGGGGATTTGGATGGAACGTTATCACTTAAGAAGAATTCCGCTGTGTTACTATTTTATTTCGCTTCCGCATAAACATTATTATTCCATTATGGTTATTACTTTGATTTTGTAAGACGATGATATTATAATAAGATCCTTTATTACATTGATCCACTGTTTATGTTATTCATAATGTGATATCCCGAGTTTGAGAATTCGGGTGTTACACGTAACTTGTTGATTGCTAATTAAAATTGATAATTTATGTATGAATATAACGTTGCACGTTACAGTATGTCTGTTCTATTTGCTACTTATAACCTCGCATGTTATACTATGTTTATTCTACTTGCTGCTTATAACTTCGTATGATACACTGCACCAGTTTCAATTTTTATTGATTGTACTTATATTCCTTTATTGTAAACATGATTGGGAGAGTATCTAGTTACTCCTGACTGATTGTCGATCCCCGCCCCCGCCCCCCCTCTTTCAGGTTGTTGATGCTTTGTTGGTTGCTACTTCTTTGGGATTTGCGAGAGGCAAGACAAATAAATAAATTAGGACTTGATTTGTATTTCATCCTATTTCTTTATGTTAGTTAACTCGTTTGGTTTTGATTTAGTAACGATTCTAATTTGGCAGGTGTTTCCACCACATTTGACCCTACTATTGTTATTCGATTTCTTTATTAAAATTTTTCTTTTGGGTTTTTTCCATGTGTACCCCTGCGTTTTAAAATTTTTCCACGTATACCATTTCGTATTTTAAATTCCCACGTATACCCCTAAACTCTATTTATTAACTCTAAACGTGAGCTAATCTCATTCAAACGTTAACCCTCTGTTAATTACTTGACTTTGTTTGACTAGTATGACTTTGACTTTCAAAATCTACCCAGATTTTTATGCTCTTTTTTCCCCTCCAAAATCCTCTCATTTTCCCTCCTATTTTTTTCACTTCCATTATTTCCCTTCTTTTTTTCTTCACTCCGATAATATCTCCTTATTTATATCTACATCTTTATTTTTTTTCATCTTATCTCTTACTCTTTACAAAAATTCTAACATTATGTCAACTTCATCTTCTTGGAAAAACTTACCAATTGAAGGTTTGGAGACGATAGTGTTGTTAACGCGACTTTTGAGTTCACATTGAATTTTTGTAAAGAGTAAGACAATAATATGTTTCCAAACAATTAATTGGTAAGCTTTTCAAGAAGATGAAATTGACATAATGTTAGAATTTTTTTAAAGAGTAAGAAAATAAAATGAAGAAAAAAGAAAAAAAAGAGGTAGATATAAATAAAGAGATATTATGTGGGTGAAGAATAAAAGGAGGGAAATAATGGGAGTGAAAAAAATAGGTGGGAAAATGAGAGGATTTTGGAGGGAAAAAAAGAGCAAAAAAATATAGGTAGGTTTTAATTTGAGAGTCAAAGTCATATTAGTCAAGCAAATTCAAGTAATGAACGGAGGGTTAACGTTTGAATGAGATTAGGTCATGTTTAGAGTTAATAAATAGAGTTTATGGGTATACGTGAGAATTTAAAACACGAAGGGGTATACGAGGGAAAAACTTAAAGTAAAGGGGTACACATGGGAAAAACCCTTTTCTTTTTATTTTAAATCCGGGTTGTTACAACATGATAATATGGATCATAAGATTAAAGTTACAATATCATATATGACATATTAGACCTATGACCAAACAACAATATCATGTGACTAGTAACACATTAAGAAAATACAAGATACACAACCAAACAACTATAATTACCATGCTAAATAAAAATCATAGAGTGACCAATCGCCATCCACTCTAAACCCTACGGTAGGACGACGATAATATATGCGATCCTAGTCTAAGTATGCCCACACGCTCTGAATAAACTGTATAGATTCAACTACCAATTAGCTGAGAACGAGCTCAACCCCGTTAGTCCCATAGACCCAATATTACACTACTAAAAAATAGGTGTTTTGCGACGGACAATTTGCGACGGACTAAATTCCGTTGCAACAGTAAACTTGCAACAGAAAGTCAATGGCCTTGCAACGGATTACTTATTGCAACGGACATTTTTTTTTGGTCAAAAGGTGAATTATCATTAGCTCAAGCAAAGTTCGACCATACAATGTTCATTTCATGACTTACATCCAATTAGTTCATAACTAGACACTTATAGCACCTAGGATGAGACTCATGTTAGCCTATGCTCCATCATCCATTCCTTCTCACATGTGGGTAATTGTCTCCCAATCCTTTGCACTCTTTCTCGGACATGCCATATAGTCTCCTGCCACACTGCACTTGGTCTTGGAACCACCAGGAACAGCCTGCATCGATTCCTTGCTTGCCATATAGCATAATACAACCCTGCCACAACTGCCATAACCACCTGTCTGATGAACTTGCTCCTTCTTATCTTCCCACAGTACCTCCATGTATCTGAGATGGGAATCTTAATCCCCAGCCATTCAACAGCAAGGCTCAGGCACAGCCTACTGAAATGGCATCTAAAGAACAAATGCTGAACTGACTCCTCCTCTGCAGCACAAAGGAAGCACTGCAAATCATCCAGGGCTTGGAACTTTGCTATTCTATCTCTGGTCATCAACCTCCCTTGCACTCCTAGCCAACAAATGAAGGCATGTTTGGGAATGTTGTATCTATTCCAAACAAACTGAACCCATTGTTGCTTACTCTGATTCCCCTTTAGCCACTTATAACCAGCTGCAACAGAATACTCAGAATCAGAACTCCAATTGTTATGTTGATATCCATCTCTCAACTTATCTCTCACCATACAAACCTTCCTCCAGCTCCAACTAGAATTCAGTGGAGGGGAGTAATTCCACCAGTCTTGGCCTCTGAGGTAAATGTGGTTGACCCATTTGATCCAAAGGTGGTCAGCTTTTGAAGCTATCCACCATACATATTTCCCCAAGGCTGCTATATTCAAACACTTTGTATCTTTAACTCCCAAACCACCATACTCCTTGTCTTGACAAATCTGTGCCCATGCCACAGGAGGCACCTTACCATATGTATCATTCCCCTCCCACAAGTAATTCCTACAAATGGCCTCAATATCTTTAATCACAGCATTGGGTAAGATGAATATATTAGCCCAGTAAGAATGTAAAGTCATTAACACAGAATTGACCAAAGTAAGTCTTCCTGCATAAGATAGTTTCCTACTTCCCCAAGATCTTATTCTTTGCACTACTTTCTCCACCAAGATTTTGCACTCAAGTATCCCTAATTTCTTGTAAGAAATAGGCACCCCCAAATACTTAAATGGCACCTGCCCTCTCCTCAAACCAGTGGCCTGCTGGAACATATTAATAACATCAGGAGGTACACCATTGTAGTAACATGATGACTTGGTCACATTCATATGCAAGCCAGAGGTGGCTGAGAAGGTCAGCAGACCTCTGTACAGCATAAGCATAGAAGATGCATTACCCTTGCAAAATAAGAGCAAATCATCAGCAAAACAAAGGTGATTAAGCCTCACAGCCTTGCAAAGTGGGTGGAATCTGAATTCAGGCTGCTGCCCAATCACATTGAGGATCCTGCTCAAGTAATCCATAGCTATTGTAAATAATAAAGGAGAAAGAGGATCACCTTGTCTCAATCCCCTCCTCCCTTTAAAATATCCAAATGTACTCCCATTGAGATTTAGTGTGTAGCAAGGAGAAGTCACACAAGTCATGACCATATCAACAAAAGCCTCAGGGAATTGTAAACCAATCATCACTTCCTTCAAGAAAGCCCACTCTACTGTATCATAAGCTTTCCTCAAATCAATTTTAAACATGGCCCTAGGAGAACAAGTCTTCCTATTATATAATCTGATTAAGTCCTGACAAATTAGAATATTGTCCATAATGGACCTCCCTTTGATAAAAGCACTCTGATTCTCATTAAGAAGCCCAGGGAGGACTGTGGATAATCTATTGCAAAGAATCTTAGATATGACTTTGTATATTACATTGCAACAAGCAATGGGTCTAAATTCTTGCACAGATTTAGGATTCTCAGTTTTTGGAATTAATGTAATAGTAGTTGAATTAATCTGGTTGAGTAACTCACCAGTTCTGAAGAATTCCATCACAGCATTAATCACATCCTGTCCTACAATGGACCAGCTCTGCTTGAAGAAGCAGCTTGAAAAACCATCAGGGCCAGGGGCTTTATCATTGGGAATAGAGAACACTGCTGCCCTAATTTCCTCCCCAGTAACCAGCCTCATCAGCTCACCTCTTTGTTGCTCAGTCAAAACCCTTGCAGTTCTGAGGGTGGCCAAATGTACTGGAATTGTAGCAGTAGCAGAGCCCAAGAGTTCTTGATAAAATTTCAGAAAGGCTGCCTCAATATCCTTCCTGTCTTTACATAAGGTGCCACCCACATCAGCAATTTCAATGATTTTATTGTAACTTCTCCTTGCTTTAATGACATTATGAAAGAAATGGGTATTCATATCAGCATGAGCAACCCACTCCACCTTTGCTTTTTGCTGTAAATAACTCCTTCTAGCCTTTTCCAAAGCAAAACAAGTGACAGCAGCATCCTTCTCAAGGTTGGCCAGTGCAGGATTAGTAGGATCAACATCCAATTTCAGCTGTAAATCAGACAGCAACTCCCTGGCTATAATGGCTTTATTTTCAATGTCTGAAAACAGCCTCTTATTTAAATCCTTTAAAGGAGCTTTCAACCTCTTCAATTTTTTGACAAGCCTGAACATATGAGTACCCCTCACTTCCTCCCTCCATGATTGACTTACAACACCTTGAAACTCATCCACTTCAGCCCACATATTGTAAAATTTAAAGGAATTAGACCTCCTATAATCCTCCTTATCCAAAGTGATCAAGCAAGGGCAATGATCAAATAGTCCCTCAACCAAAAAATTTGCATAAGAATCAGGAAACAAAGTAACCCACTCCATATTAACCAAGGCTCTATCAATTTTTGTCATGACCCTTTTACCTCCCTCTTGCTTATTGGACCAAGTGAAAAACTTCCCAACATGCTTAAGATCTTGGAGTGCACAGTCATGGATACAGCTCTGAAAATCTCTAATCTCATAATAATGGACAAGAGAACCTATCCTTTCATGTGGCAACAAAACATTATTGAAGTCCCCTGCAACCAACCATGGGGCCTGACTACTCAGGGACCTCAACTCCCCCCACAAAGCACCTCTCTGGGCCAATTCATTAAACCCATAAACCACAGTAAGATGAAACTGCCTCCCTGTGCTATTTTCCTGACATACACAGTGAATAATCTGCTCAGACATGAAACTAATATGAATATAATAGAGCTTAGGCTTCCACATCACCCAAATCCTTCCCCCATTATGACAAGAGCTAAATTGCAACAGACATTCCTTTGCAAATATGTCACATAAATGGGCGCCAGAGCCAAAGTTTTTTGGCGCAAAATAAATTGGTCTTATTACGGATCTTGCGACGGACATTCCGTTGCAAAACCACGTGGCGACAGACATTTGCAACGAAATGTCAGTCACAACGCGTGTATAAAATAAAAAAAATAACTTGAGTAAAAAAATAAAAAAAAAATGATTTGCGACGGATACTGCAACGGAATTTCCATCGCAAAAGGCCTTTTGCGACAGACTTTTGCCATGGAATGTCCGTCCCAAAGTGTAAAAGTATAAAAAAAAACGCTAAGTTTTCACTCATTACTACCACCCTCATTTCGGATCAAACCCCTGAAACCCAAAATCGAAAAATCCAAACACCATCAACATTCATTCCTACCCCGTCGACCGGCGATTCCTCATCTCCGTCGCCGTCTGCCGACCACCGACCACAACACCACCAACAACGGCTCGTCTTACTCCTCCCCCCTGCTCGACCCCAACACCACCGACAACACCTCGACCCCAACACCACCAACAGATGTGTATGAAGTGTGGTGGAAGGGAGGAAGAAGATGCTGAAAAGGATGAATTACCGGAAGGGGAAGAGTTGATGGACGACGAGATGGTATATTTTTGTCGTCAGATGATGAGCCTACCGATCTAGACAATGAAAGCGATTCTGACAAAGATTATTGATTATCAAATGATGTCTTTATATAAGATATTTTTCAATCAAACCAACCATTTGAATAATTTGATAAATGTCTCTTTAGTTAACGTTTTCATATTTTGACCTATTTATTAACAATAATTGAAGTTTTTGTCACTTTTTATAACAGATAATTATGTCAGGTTCGAGGGAGATTGGTAGTGGGAGCGGTTCGAGCAGCCGCGACGCTAACCTGGGAGAGAGTTCACATCGGACACCAGTTAGTCGCCGTCCTCGTTAACCTACTTTCCTTGTTTATCTGTCACAACAACCTGGTGGTGTTTGGTTAGAGAATGTACATTATCATTATTAGATCTTACTTTTATTAGTTATGTATACTTTCTTGAACTATTTATGAAACAATTAATATATTTCAAGTGGGAACACGAGGACATTGTGTAGTTGTTGGGCAAATCCTTCACCAGCACCTATAGTGACTATGTCACTAATTGGTCATATTGTCGTCCGGAGCAACGAGATGCCATGTTTAATTATTTTCGGGTATAATTTTGCATTTCTAAATTCTTAGCTTGTAGATGTTGTTGTTTAATTTTTTTTATTGAAAAATAACTAACCTTCAACTTATGAATTATAACAGCAGCACGTGAGGACTGACGAGGTGCGACACCAGAGGATGGCTTATGAGGAGAGGGTCAAGAAACGGATAACATACATGGTCAGCCGAGTCGCTTCTAGCAAGAAGAGACCAATATGGATGCCTCCTAGTGCCTTCGAAGATCTAATGAAGAGAAAAGAAGGTCCTAAATTCAAAGAAAAGGCACAAAAGGCGAAGGCAAACAGGTTTACAAGTGCGATAGATAGCAAGGCCCCAGCGACCCATGTGCTAGGTCGACAGAGTTTTCAATAAAATGGTGAAACACTACTCTTGATTTTCTTTTTTCTTTGACTAATTGTTTTTTATTTTTATTTTGGTGATTTACAAGCAAGTTATATTTTCATAAAACTTGTTAAATTTGTTTGTTTCAAGGTCCGAAAGCTACGCCTCATCAATCGTTAGCTAAATCAAAGTATAAGAAAGATGACGGATGGCTCAACCAGAAAGTTGAAGGAATCGATGTAAGAAGTTTACCTACTATATTGTTTAAATAGTATTTTATTCTTTTTGGCTAATATATAATGTTTAAATCTAATTTATTATAATTTACTGTTTATATTTATTTAAGGCTGAGTACCAACAAAAGAAGGCCCAGTTAGATGCCGAGGAGATAACTCAAGACGAGTACCAGCTGTACTTAGTGGCGGCTTGAGCATTTGATAGAAAACAGCGAGTATTCGGTCTTGGCGGAGTAGCCCGAGAGCTTTTCCCCCCAGCTAACAAAACTTCTTAAACACAGTCGCCGTACATGCCTAGCATAGTCGCTCAGTTTGCTAGGAAGAATGCGCATTTGGAGGAAGAACTAGCCCAACTCAAACAGAGACAAGACATCGACATGTGTGAGACCCAAACACTGAAGGCTAGGTTGGCGAAGGAGTTCGGGTGGACCTTTGACGATACATGCAGTTTTGGGACCACCCCTTATCGCCGAGACGACAATTCCAACGATGGTCATGGATTCGGTAGTCAACTTGTGGAGCTGTTAGGTTAGATTTTAGATTGGAACTTAATAATGAAATTAGTTTGGACTTAAACACTTAGATGTAAAATGTTATCCTAACAACATGGACTTGGACTTGTGTTATTTTTTTTTTACTTTCTTTTGTGCGTAATGGATTTCGTTTGTTCGTGTATCCGCCTTGTTTGTTTTGTTTTGGCTCCCGCTATGAATGCGGTCGACAAGCTTGATTTTGATTTTGTTCCCGTTGTGAATGCGGTCAACGATAAAGAAAATGTTGTAGGAAATGAGCAGTGGGGATGAGTAAAACAGAATGAAGTGGGTATCTGTCGAGCTAGCTTGCGACGGATAAGTTTCATTTTTCAACGAAAATTTCGTTGCAAGTTACCAATTTTTTATTTTTGAAAATCATATTTGGAACGGAAATTCCGTTGAAAACTGTAAACATTTTGTTGCAAATGTGTTTTTTGTAATGGAATTTCCGTCGCAAAACAAAAAAAAAAAAACCACTTTGACTCTTAGCTAGTTTGCGACAGCTATTCCGTTGCAATCCGTCGCAAATGTTGTCGCAACGGAAATGTTGTTGCAAAATTCTCTTTTCGCGACCAATCTATGCAATGGACTTTTGCAACGGAATTTCTATTTTATAAATAATGTTGCGACGAAATATCCGTAATTTGCGCAAAAAGCCTTTTTTTTGTAGTGTTAGCCTATAAGTATTCGTGGAACTTAGATCGAGATACTTTCAACAATATTGACTATCGGATCTCGATCAGTACACTAATTTAGGCCAACAATATGACCTTGGACACTAAACTAGCCCAAAAGCGGGTATAATACATATCAATGGATTAAGAAATAGAAAAGACAACTCGACAATCAACCTTACTAGAGCAAACTAAAAGCAAATAAAATACAAAAAATTAAAATGTTACCGTTTATTCATACGAACTCCGATTCGAAGAATTTGAAAGCCTAAACCACCTAATTTATGTCGTCACATTTCTTATGTTTTTTGAAGCAAAACATACCAAAAACAGTCCAGTCATTCAAGCACACACTCAAAATGAAATGGCAACAATACACGACATGTATTACATTATGAGGCGACATTTATGCATCATATGTGAAGACAAACTCAGGTTACAAACAAAGACAATTAATTACATAGTAAAAGCAAATTGCAATCATTTTTATCCAAAATCTTAAAGATCACCTAACCCTAACAAACAAAACTACGCTACTATGTGCAATGCCGAAGACAACCCTCATCATTACCTTTATCACACTAATCCTCAACACTACCATCAATTTCACAATTATCGTTGTTGAAATCCTCAAGATTAGTACCTATGATCAATTTAATGGAGAAAACGAGAAAGAAAATCCAATTTTAAAGCTAACGCATAAAAATGATATATCGTAAAAATGAACGAACTTAAAGAAACTTACACTAGATTTAAGCTCGACGAGAGAATGTGAATGGCGCAATAATCCTACGATTTCGTTGAAAAATGAAGAAGTTATCGAAGTCTTAAGGTGAGTTCTTAAAAAGATAACGAAGGAGGATGAATAATATTTTTAAGAAAGCAAATGATCTGAAACTATTTTGGTTAAATTGATTTATTAAAAGGAATTTCTTCGGATTGAATTTGCTTACAAATGTATTAAATAAAATCGATTAGTCAAAATTAAATTTCTCGAATAAAATTTAAATTAACTTTAAATAATAAATAAATCAAATAAACAAATTAATCATGTTCCGATTATCATTATTAATCGATCTCCATTGAATACTAGTTGATTCCGAATTTCTCTCACACGTTAGCCTCTTATCATCATCGTGTGCTGGGTCGGAGTTATATATACGAGCATTGTGACTGATACAAGTATCTACACAATGACGATCGCAATACAAATACCCTATTTAAAGATGAAAAAGTACTTAGAATATATGATTGAATCACGATTTAGATTCGCTTTTCTTAGAGAGTATTTCGAGCCTTGTTATGCACCGCAATCACACAAGTTCTCAATAGGGATAATAAGACATACTTAAAGAATTGGGTGAGGAAGAAAAGAGAGTTCACTCGATCAAAGCCTAGAAGGTTTAATTTCTTCCCAAAACCAATTGGCTATTGAAAGAGTATAGTCTCTTAGCCTTATAATGTAGTAATCTGCTTCCTCCATAATAAATGGGACTTCACATGTGGAGAGAATTTCAAATATATGAACTCATAAATTCGAACTGCATCTCATAAACAATGGATAAATATATGCATATATAACTAACAATAAAGCACGCAAAAGGCATAAGCCGCTTAAAGCGGCTAAAACATAACTTTCATTTACATTTAGCCTTATTGAGCACCTAATGCCACTTTAAGCGACCACGCTCAAAACACATCAGTTATCATTTATTCTCACAAACTCGTACTTGCTCTATTCAAGACCAAACTCATTCTTTACCATTCACAACTCAAAAGTAAATCGATTATTCTTGACAATGTATAAGTGTTAATATAGTCATATGAGATCTTGTTAGATTCATCTTTAGAATTACAATAATAATATCAAACTTTTATATTTTTCTATAATACTCCCTCTGTTCCAGTCATTTGTTTACATTTGGTTTTGGCACAAAGACCAATGAGGGAGGTGATGACTAATTATTAGATAACAAGTGGACAATAATGGGGAGGTGACTCAAAATTACTCAATAAATGATGTCTTAAACTAGAAAAGTAAACAAATAAATGATACACCCAAAATAGAATAGGTAAACAAATGACTGGAACGGAGGGAGTACATTTCTAAAATAAAAAGTTAAACAAATGTAATACTCCAAATAAAATAGAAAACAAATAATTAAAATAGGAAGATTTATCATACGGCTGGCGAGTGTAGTATCATGAAAAACGTTCTAAATATATCAAGTTCGTTTAAACTTAATTTAGATTAGAGTGAAGAATACTTACATTTAGATACCCCATTTATCTTCATAAAAATTGGGTCGATGACTCACTTCATCACTCGTTCCAACACATTTGAAGCCCTCTTTTTTGAAAAAGGTCTAATAATGAAATTCAAGCAATTATTAGTACACTAGCTTAATTTGAAGTTCAAATGCACATGACATCTTATTAATGAAGGCAATACATAATATCTGAGAATTTACTTCTCAATCAACTCCATAAAGGTCGCAGACGGTTGGCCTTGAAATGAATCCAACCAATAGACTTTTGTCGATGATGTGTTGATTGTCGTTAGAAGCCAATATCTCTTACATACGACATCACAAAAAATTGAAGAAATATCGATCCATTAAATCCAACAAGTTAATAATAATACAACATTATACAAAACTTATAATTATCTGAATTCATTGTATGGCGCAAAATCAAGTTTTCTTCCATTCATCAATTCTCTAGCAATGTAGCCTACTCGATCTTGATACGCAATGATTTTCATATGCATAGAAAACATGTAAGGAAACAAGAATTCATAGTTTTTGTATGAAATGGTCTTGTCTTGGTTAATTCTTTGACTCAAGTAGGTATATAATATATATAGCTTATGAAATAATAAGTATTCATGAGTTAAAATATACAAATTAACTTTTATTATTAAATTCAGTGATTTAAAAAACTTACTGAATCCAAACAAATATGTGATGGACGTCAATTTCATCAATATCACAACAATGGAGTAGTAAATTCTATGACAAGTAGGCAATGTCCTCTCTACCTAAAATCTCCTCCTCGAGTAGAATCCTTAATAAGAACCTCGCTCAGTATTTGATTTTCAGCCTCTTTATGGAAGGCTCTCATCGTTTATGTCCTTAATTTCGTCTTATACTTGAATTGTATATATTTTTGTGGCAAACTCCTAAACTTAGGGGCCGATAAGAAATAATTGTCATTTGAGCTCGTCCCAACTTTAAACAAGTTAGTCAAACACTAAACACAGTAAATATTTTTACTAAATGCAAAAATCTAATAAACGATTACTTTAATACAAAAGTTATCTAAATATACCTCAACAAGATTCAATACTAAAGAATTAGAAGTGACAATAATCTCTTTCGATCGTTCACTTACCTACAATAATATACACTCATAAAAATTTACACATTTTTCTTAAAATAAAAATATATATATACATAAAGTTAATGAGAAAGCTATATAAATAACTCGACTTTATCTTTGTGATAAGGATTGGAGGTAGGAATGTCCTTTTTTTGTCTGACTTTCACCGATCTTTGTTTCCTAACTTCGATTTTACTAAATAAAAAAAATTAAAACCAAAGAAATCACATTTTTATAAGTTATATATATATAATCAATAACCTTATTGGACAAAAACTATTTATGGCATCCCTTAAAATTCTTAACTACACACTAACTGTAACAGGTAATATATCTTACTCATTACCTTTGCCAACTACCATGATTATAACTTTTTGGTGATTCTTGAGGATACGTACGCCATAAATTGTGACATTTTCTAGCGTGTCGTGGATGAACTCGAATTCACGGGCAACATGTAATCCATTATTATAAGTTTATAATAAGATCTCTCACATAGGAGGAGTTATAACTCCCATTTTGAGGCGGTTTCTTTGATTTTCATGCACGGTCTTACCGTTTAGACGGTCTTACCGGAGACGAACTTTTTTAGTATAGGCACATACAATTAGGGGTGAGCAAAATTTTCCGATACGGTTGTAATACACGGATACGATACGGTATACGATACGGATTTTGCAAAAAACAGTGTACCCGAAACGGTTTTCCGGGTACCCGATACGGTTTTTAAAAAACCGTATCGTATCCGGGTCGGGAAATTTGTAAAACCGTGTACCCAGATACGATACGGTTTTATAAAAAAAATAAAAAAATAAAAATAAAACATGCTTAGAACACTTGAATGTTTAGTATTTGGTCGTATGTTTAGACTTTTCAATTTACATGTTTGTATTAAAGGCTTGGAACATTGTTATCTTGTAAGTACTTAATTTTTTAGATAAGTTTGAAGCGTTACACACATTATGGACATTCTATCCAATGTCCCGTCCACTATTTTTTTTATAATCCGTATAACCGGGTACCCGGAAACCGGGTACACGGTTAAACCGGGTACCTGGTTTCCGGGTACACGGTTAAACCGTATCAGGTACGTTTTCCAAAAAATGTTGTTTTGAAATCCGGGTACCCGATACGATTTTGAAAAATGTTGTTTAAAAATCCGGGTACCCGATACGATTTTGAAAATCGTATCGGGTACCCGGTGGTTTGAAGGATTTACAATGGTAGAATATTGCAGCGTTGGGTAAATATGTATGGTGGATAGCATGTAAGGCTGACCATCTATGGCTTAAATGGATTAATCACATCTATTTAAGAGGCCAGGATTGGAGGGAGTATCAATCTTTACTTAACTCTAGCTAGAGCTGGCGTAATATCCGTATGGTGAAGGAGAAGCTCAAAGATGGCTTCAATGAAGAAGAATGGGGGACAGGAAATGAAATATACACTGTAAATGATGGTTATAAGTGGCTTGCTGGAGAACACCCAAAGATACCATGGACTGGAGCTGTATGGTGTAGATATGCCCCCCCTAAGTTTGCATTCATAGCATGGATTGGGTTTTAGGGGAGACTTCTGACTAGAAACAAATTGTTCCAGCTACACATCTGTACTGAGCAGGCTTGCTTGTTGTGTGGTTCTGAACTGGAAAGCTGTGCTCATCTGTTTTTTGGATGTGAATATAGCAAGTGATGTCTGGGCTTACTGGAGGAACATATGGGACAGAGCATCTCAACCCGTTGGAGCTGGAGTAATGGTGGGAGAATCAGGGGTGCTACTCTTCTACAAAGACATATTCAAGGCGTACATGAATGGTGTGGTATATCAAGTCTGGCATGCTCGGAACAAGGCAAGACTGGAGGGATGTGTTCGGTTACCTAAATATGTAATACAGTTAATAGAAAGGAATGTTAAAAGTCGAGTTGGGAGAATTGCTAACAATCTTAGTGTACGAGACAGTAATTGGCTTAGAAGATTAGGTCAATTATGACAAATAATCGAATTCTAGATATGTAATTGAAATTTTGTATTGGTTTGGTTGTTATTGAGAATTACCCCTTTTACCAAAAAAAAAAAAAAAAAAAATAAAGCATATCGAGACTTGGAGCGGGACTTTAGTTTGAAGCACAAGATTGGGCTATACTTTTGGGCTTTTGCTATTTTGCACTATTAGTCTATTTAAGTCTTTTTTAGAAGTCAATACCAGACACTTTTCTCATCTCTAGTTTTACGTTAATTTATTGTTACTTCAAAAATCTACGTTTTAGTTTGCTTTTCATTTTCAATTTGGGAGAAGACCAAGACATCGATTTGTTCTTCCTTTTCCTTAATTCAAGACTAAGTATTATCTTTCTTTCTCTCTTAATTATGCTTATTATTGATTTAATTATGCGT
>JAUEKU010034335.1:0-14246 GCA_032274805.1 Gypsophila paniculata | reverse complement strand
GTCTAGTAGCCTTCCCTAGTTGGGATGATAGGACTATAATACATGAAATAAGTAAGAAGCTTTTGAACATTGTGAAGAATTTTTGGAAGTTTGCCACAAAACTTTTTTAGTTTGTATTTTGGTGTGATACAAAATTTTACGTTGATTGTGATACAAAAGGGTCGTATGTTACGACATTTGGTATTTAGGTTTTACTTTAATTCAAGTCATGTTTGATTACTTTTTGAACATGTTTAATGTATTATATTAAGTTGAGTACGTTGTTACTTTCAGTGTTATAAAGATCAATAAGTCTTTTGCTTTTATCAATGCATTCAACTTTTGTCTTTATTCTAACTATTTGACCCGTCTTAAGTTTAAGACGGATTATCCGTCTTAAATAAGAATTTGTGTATAAAGATAGGTGTTAATTCTTTGGTTGAGCAGTCAAGTGTTTTGAAAAAAATGTAGTCCGTAATTCTTTGGGGATTAATTTTTGTATGCATATTTTCAATACATTGATTGCGATTAAAATGTCACTATTATATTTAATGTGATCACTATAATACTTTTTATGATCATATTTAAATCTAAAAGTGGTCACATTTTATTCAATATTAGTCTCAATAAGTATTATGGTTGTTACATTTTTGCACATAATTTACCTATTGTACTCGTACAACGATTTTCCTTTGAAATTTTGTGTTGTCGTGGGATTTACACTGACCATTTTTCTGGAGTCTTTCGGATTAGAATGCAAGATTAAGTACAACAACGTTACTAGCAGCAACCGTTCACAGTACAAATTTGGTATAGCTTTTGAATAGTTCAATGTACGTTCTACACAATGTTTGAATATTTTTGTCATATATTTGGCAGATATGCTAGCTTTGCTGTCTACCGTGTACGTTGTTGAACTTGTCGTTGATGCATACCAATTAGACAAAGTCTAAAAAAACACGATCTTTCACAATAAAAGACCATTTTATTTTATTTTATTCTCTAACTATACTCTCGTTTGGTACCGGTCTTATATTATACAATATTCAAAGGGAATGACAGTTTTTAACCAGATTTACTCTTACCAATTACCATTGATTTTGTTCATTGAGATCGTATGGTAAATTAATAACAGGGAGAACTTCTAGTTTTATAAATACGTTGTTGACTGGGATCGATAAGCGATAGTACATGTTGATGTATCGTTTGCTTTGAATAAAAATGTAATCTGATTCATTAAAATTGAAGAGGTGATTGGGGGTTCTTTTTGGCTAATGACAAGTTTGATCAAATTAGATTTGTACTCCGAAAGTAAGAGAGCTTAATTTACCCTCATTTTCAAAATTGAAGGGTAAAAGAGTGACCGAAGCAGAGGGATTACGTCATTCTGTTTTTCTAGTGCTGAGTTCAATAGGCTGAGATTGATGCTGTGTTATGATTAATTACCTACTGGTGTTAAATGTTGATATAGACTTTGGATTGTATTTGAGCATTGTGTTAATTAGCTGCGTATTGCGTTCCGAGCTATAACTTTACCCGTGTCTTTTACGCTCTTTGTGCCTTCAATACGTTAATGACCTCCTTACATTCAATGCCCTTCATGCTTACTTAGGCGACAGGTTTTGTGGCATTGGAAATTGCTGGCTGTTGCTGGTCATGTTTGTTTTTGAATTTATTGAAAGTGGTTTGATTGTTCTGCGTTATTGTTGGTTTAAAATCTGACTAGTTTCTGTACACACTGCAGTTAAAGGTAGCCATTTCGTCCATGGCAGCTACCGATGCAAAATGGCCGCTGATGAAACAGTGTCGCGTTGGAGGTCGTCAGGAAGGTATAAAGGGGTGCAATCGTTTCCATTGTTTATCAGATGAATTGCTTATGAGAACTCTATTTCGACTTCCCAACTGCAAGTCCGTTTTCCAATGCAAGTGTGTTTGCAAGCGTTGGGCTACTTTGGCCTCCGATCCATGGTTCATATCCCGGTTCATTGACCTAAAATCTGGAGACGATGTCCCCTTCGGTATTGTCATGTGGTATAAACCCTTTAGCCTTCATTTTCTCTGGAATGTATCCGAGAGTTTCTTTAAGCCTTCAATTTTTGACACTCGGGATTCCTCTTTTTCCCCACTCCATGGTCTCGGGGACGTTAATGCTTCAGCCACAATGGTTGCATCGTGTAATGATTTGGTACTGTACTCCAGACATGAAAAGGGCAAGAAGTACGATCTCTATATTAGTAATGTACAAACCAGAGAGTGGGTTGAGCTTCCTTCACCTCCATACCAGTATTGCAGCATCCTTCAATTTGGGTTAATATGCGACCTGTTTTATTCTTATGATGGCCGTGAAATTACCCTAAATGCTTCCTACCCTTATAGTGTTGTCGTTATTCCATGCTTAGGAAAGCCTTCAAATAAGTGGATTGCACACGTTTTCTCATCTTCAATTCGTGGTGGTCGTCAATGGTGCGACCGTGTCTTGTCCTTACCCAAAATGTGTAAATCATCGAGAACTATATCTGGCTTTTGCTTTGACAGGAAGGTCTACTTTCCCTGTTGTGAAGGTATTGTCGGATTTGATCATAGCAGTATTGAACTTGATGACGAGATTCAGTGTCATTTAGTGAAATGGCCCAAGGGAATGACAAGTGGCCAGCACCGTGTGGGTGTTTCGCAGGAGAATTTGAAACTGTCTCGTCTCTTTAATGCTGAATTGTGTGTCTGGGTCTTAGATGACTATAAAACGAGTAATTGGCTGTTGCAATATGAAATTCGGATTCAGGAATGGGTGCCGCGTGAGTCTTGGATGACAGAGAGTCTTCAAGCGTTTTCACATGTGCATGCGTCTCTTGTGGATATGTTGGGATTTCATCCTAGTAATAGTGATGTTATATATATGCTTGTTCCTGGTTGTATTTTCGTATGCAACCTTTCCACCAGGACTGTAGAATCGGCATCTCGTATTCCTGTTGCTTTTGCACAAGGCTTGGTTGGCGTTGCTCGAAGCAGTAAATGTTATTTGCACAAACCCTTTGCTTTTCTTGTGTTCCTCCCGAGCTGGCCAACACCACTCCCGCATCTTCAAGGAAGGCAACAACACCTCTAGAAGTTTTTTGCCGCAAAAACTTATACTCCCTCCATTTCACCATTTTCTTTTCACTTTCGAAATTTCATAGTTTTTATTCTCATTTCTATTTTGTTAATTTTCAACCAATTTTATCCACGCAATTTATTTTTATCAACTTACTTTTTATTTTTCAATTAATATCATCCACACCATCCAATTCCTTAATCATGGTGCCAAAATGAAATGAGAAGAAAATGGTGAAATGGAGGGAGTATATAACGCATGTTAATTTGTTTTATTTATTTACACTATCAAGTTGTTGCAGTAATATACTTCGTAAGTTACTAAGATTTGGGTATTGTTCAATCAGATTTTCAAATGCATATTTTTAAAGAGACTTCGTTGTTAAATAATTATTTTGTTTGTTAATATTAAATAATTACTTTATAATTTATATTTCACTTGACAATAATATATTATCTATAATAAGCATGCATTCTAAAATATACATTTTTCTATAAGAGTCTTCGTTAATTATTACACTACTTTTAAAAATAATTCGTTTACTATTTGCACTTCTCGGTACATATTTTGAGTATTCTTAAGGCAACTTCATTATTTCATTACTATAATTATTAAGTTAGTACTTTTATTTCAATTTAAATTATATTATTTACAATAATTGTGCATTTTTGCACGAAAACTAGGCTATTTTTCGAATCAAAATAACAGATTATAACGACGCACTTCTCCCCATATCCGCCTAAAGAAAATAACTGACTTTTTTGAAAATCAGTTTTCTCCCTCTCTTGTCCTCTTTCTTCCTCTGAGCACTAACACATAAAACCATGAACAATGAGTAAAATAATTAAGATGAAGTTTTCGATGGTGTCGAAGCGGAGACAGCCAAAATCATTGATGGGGTCGAGACCGACATTTCTCACGATTTGTTCGATGAGTTTGATGTTGACATCGCCCAAATCGTGAACGCGGAAGGCATAAGTTTCAGTTTCGAATCAAAAGAGGCAGGCGTTGTTATGGAGGCGAATAGAAGTGTGCATGGAAATGATTTTGAGATGGAAAGTGAAGCGTCAATTAGTGTTGAACGAGAAAACAAGTACAGATTTGAAGTTTGGGTTCGAAATCACTCAATCGGAGTGACGAATTATATTCATCTGCCTTTCAATGTAATGACTTACTACTACTGCTGTAAGCCTTGCCAATGCACTCTGTTCATGTTCGTGGATCAAATATCCGAGATTTTCGATACTCGTCGTGTTGCCAATTGCAACGATACACTCAAGGTTTATCATCTTCTGCAAAAAGAACCAAATAGTTATTGAGCATGGAATTCCCTTGTCTTTTGGATGTTTCTTTCAATTTACGTCTTGTTTTGAATTTTTCTTTAATGGCGATGAACTAGTTAACGTGGTTTTAAGTTTGATAAATTTTATTTTGTTTTTTATTTTTTTAACTAGTTTTTGTTCCCGTGCGATTCACGAGACTGTTTTACAAAATTATTTTGGATCATAAGATCATCTATTGGGTTAATATTTATTTACCTTGTTGATTAAATTGTTTACGAAATTATTAACCTTGATCTTTTTTATTTTGTTTTATATGTTGTCAATTTAAGATTTATTTCGCGGATATTATAAGCGCTTAAGTCTAAAGTAATTACATTAATTGTTTTTTTTATATTAGACTTGAAAAAAAGTTAAAAAATTTTATACGTTTATGCATCTTAAAAAAATATTATATTCAAAATAAATGGCTAAAAAGTGTAGTAAGGTAAAATAGAAGTAAAGGTCTTATATGCTTAAAGACTCGCATGTAATATGATAGCTCGTTTAGCTCACTTGCTTTAACTCACAAAATCTTATTTACAACAAAAACATATCATCAATAAAGTCTAATTTTGTTTTTATTTTTTTGTATGATAAACTGATTAGATAACACTACAACAATTTACTACTTGGAACACGAATTATGCCACATGAATTTGTAAACCGTATCATAATTTTATTTAGCCACAGGCTAAACTATTTTTCATCACCACGGAAAAAATTATGTCACATGAGAATTGATATCGTGTCAAATCGTCAGTTGCGACAAGAAAAATAGTTCTTTTGTGGCAAAATCATGTATTTAGCCACAAATTAGGTCATTTTGTTGCAAACCATCAACTTAACCACGAATTAGGTTACTTCGTGCCTAAAAGTTAATATTGTAGAAATTAACAACTCAAAGCGAACGTGTCACATAATCATGTTAACAATATATGATAAATGATAGTAAGAAAAATCTTTTAGTATTCTAAAAAAAAAAACACCTTTTAGTGTAAAAAATAGTAAAATCATATTAACGAGATGAATAAATTGAATTTTGTAGTATAAATGCTGACATTTTATTTGTTGTGATGAATAAAAATATGTTCCATAGATATATATAAATCCTTATACATTATTTTCATTTGTTTCCATAATATCTTTTAGAAATTTTTAGGTAAAGCATTATATTGAGAAATGTATTCTTGTGTGATACAATTAAAATTTAAAATTTTGAAAATATAATCCTTTGGTATACACATGCAACATACAAAGTTAAAACTTAATTTGCTTAACATTTATATAAATTTATAATCATTTCTTCAAGTACATATGTTAACATAAAAGAAAGAAAGTTAAATTTGTTTTAGTAATTTTACAACAACGTTTCAAAATCATCATCTATAAAAATAGACACAAAAAATATTATCACCACTAAAACTTGTTAAAACTGGTAAAAATGAAATCAAAGTTAAAATTTTATTTAATTGTCAATAACATATAATAATGGTTGTTGTATTTGAATATAAATTATATTGTAAGTATTGTAAACATATGCTTCGGAAATATAATTATACAAATTACCCAAAACAATTACAATTATTGGAACATTTACAATGAGAAAAAAAATACTAATCTAAAAAGTGTTTGGTGTGCTCATCCGTTAATCTGCTCTTTACTTAGATCTGAAATCAGTAACAAAAAAGGTTATCAACAAAAATATTCACATTATTTTTAATATTTTATGAGTGAGTTATTTAATAATAGAATGTACATCGTATTGAGTAATGAAATAATTTATGAAGTAAAAAATTAAAATTAAATTAATTTTAATTATTTAACTTGCATAATCAGTACATTGTATGGGTTATGTACAGAGGTAACATTAGTACAAGGAGTTACATTCATGCATGTGAACAGGGATCATAGAGGAAGGAAATAAGCTGCAGGAAGTATATACACATATTTACAATATATTTGCTGTAAATAGAGTAGAATAAGATCAATGGGATTGATCCTTCCTATTTTGTGAAGATGTTATATTTGTTTCCTTAACATCTCCCCTCAAGGCGGACTGTACGTTGAAAAGTCCGATCTTGGTGATGAGCGTTTCGAACCGAGGTCGAGGGAGTGACTTGGTTAGGGCATCGGCGAGCTGGTCATTTCTATTGCTGTGAGCCACGCAAAGCAAACCATCCTGTACCTGTGCACGTACAAAGTGAAAAGCTAGAGTTACATGTTTTATACAAGAGTGAAAAACAGGGTTAGCAGAGTAGTGCGTGGCGCTTAAGTTATCACAGTAAATTGCTGGAGGGGTTGTGAATTGGAGTCCAAGGTCGAATAGGAGTGACCTTATCCATATTATTTCAGACGTTGCGTCCGCTATTGCTCGAAACTCGGCCTCTGTGGAGGATCGAGCTATGGTATTTTGCTTCTTGGAGGCCCATGCTATTGGGTTTTTGCCGAGATAGACAATGTAACCGGAGGTAGAAACGTAGTCATCTTTATCCCCAGCCAAGTCCGCGTCACTAAAAGCATGGAGTTGTAAGGGATTTTGGCGATGTAGTTGCAGACCAAGGTGCATAGTTCCATGGAGGTATCTAAGGAGGCGTTTGAGGGCACCCCAGTGAGTTGTATGAGGGTTTTGCATGAACTGGGCTAGTTTGTTGACTGCATATGAGATGTCGGGACTGGTAAGGGATAGATATTGTAGACTGTCGACTTTGGAGCAATAGATTGAGACATGGCAAGGTGGGGTGGCCGTCTCAAGTGTAAGGGGAGGGTGTGATAGCATTGGAGTAGTACCAGGCTTGCATTCTAGCATGTCATGTTTTTGTAGTAGGTCAAAGATGTACTTCGTTTGTGATAAGAGTAGACCTTTGTGATTGGGATTTACTTCTACGCCTAGGAAGTACGAGAGGGAACCCAAGTCCTTTAGTGAGAATTGACAAGCGAATTGACCGATGAAGCGTGTTAGGAAGCTGTTGGATGGACCAGTTATGATTATGTCATCAATATAGACAAGTGCGTAAAGAGTTTGGGCATTATGATTATATATAAACAGAGAGGGGTCAGCGAGAGAGGCGCAAAAACCAAATTTGACAAGGTAGGCTTTGAGTTCAATGTACCACGCGCGAGGTGCTTGTTTGAGGCCATATATGGCCTTGTTGAGGCGACATACATGTGTGGGAAAGGTTTCATTTGCAAAACCCGGAGGTTGGGACATAAAGATTGTTTCATGTAGCGTTCCCTGGAGAAAGGAATTGTTTATATTCACTTGACGGAGTGACCAGCCTTTAGTTATAGCAAGTGTGAGGAGCAGACGTATTGTGACAGGTTTGACGACAGGACTGAATGTGTCAGAGTAGTCTACGCCATGTTTTTTGTGAAAACCTTTCGCAACTAAACGAGCCTTATATTTTTGGATAGTGTTGTCGGAGTTATATTTTTTGCGAAACATCCACTTGCAGCCGACAACATTTTGTGCGCTAGTGGCTGGGACGAGGGTCCAAGTGCTGTTTCGGAGGATCGCATTGTATTCTTCAAGCATAGTCGCACGCCATGTGGGAGACGCAAGAGCTTGTTTTGCAGTGTTGGGAAGGGAATGGGGCTTGTTGGTGATGGCCAACTGCGCGTACTTTGGGTTTGGTTTCCGAATATTATTGGAGAGTTGGGTTGTAACACGTCGGGGTGGAGAAGTTGGGGTACTGGCAAAAGGATCTTGCGATGACGCTGGATCGGAAGAGGGTGGAGGGCCATTCGGAGCTGTAGGGTTGTAACGTAGAGGCAGGAGCATTGTTAGTAGTGGGAGTAGGAATGCGATGAGGTAAGAAGGTGACTAGAGGGTCATTGCCATCGGAGTGTGGCGTGACCTTAGGGGCCTCGGTGAGGACAAGGCGTGAGTATGGGAAGTCGTGTTCAACGAAGGTAACATGTCTAAAGGTTTAAATTTTGCGAGTCTTGGGATCAATGCAATGATAAGCGCTTTGGGTGTTAGAGTACCCTATGAAGACGCAGGCTATGGATTTAGGGATGAGTTTGTTATTTGTGTAGGGTTTGAGCCATGTGTAAGCGAGACAACCAGAAGCACGAAGTTTGTGATAATTTGGAGCCATCTTAAAAAGATGAGAATAAAGGGAAGCATGATGGAGTGTTGGCGTGGGTAGACGATGAATGAGGTGAATAACAGTGAGAAATGCGTGTGTCTAGTAAATTGTGGGAAGTTGGGCATACATGAGTAAGTAAAGCGAGCCCCGTTTCAACTATATGTCGATGGCGGTGTTCTGCATAACCGTTGTGTTCGGGTGTATGGGGTGGAGAGGTGCGATGAGAGATGCCAGGTTGTGATAGAAATGGAGCAAGTTTTATGTATTCACCTCATTGTCTGTAAATAACTGAATAATTGTTTTTGGAAGTACTTTTCTACTAGTAGTTTAAATTGTTGGAAGACGGTAAATGTGTCGGACTTATTTTTTAATGGATATAGCCATATATATTTACTGAAGTGATAAACAAATACGACATAGTAATGAAAATCACCATGAGAATAAATTTGGGATGTCCAAACATCCGAAAAAATAAGTTCAAGCGGGGGACGAGATGTGAGTGTAGACTCGAAGAATGGTAACTTATGGCATTTATTAACCTTGCAAGCATTATAATAATCATAATGTGAAATAGAAATAGGTAATTTGAATTTATTCTTGACATATGAAAGAACATGAAGGGAAGGATGACCTAAGCGGTGATTCCAAAGCCGTGATGTAGCAGCGGAAGTGACAGCGAGCACACGAGCGGAAGTAGGATGCCATTCGTATGTGCCGTGATCAAGCATTCCATGAACCAGAATCCACCCCGTCGAGATATCCTTGAAGAAGAAATGAGAGGGTGGGAACTCAATAGTAGCGTTGTTATCAACACAAAATTATGAGACAGATAAGATGTTGCGAGAGATGGAAGGTACATGTAAAACATTACTAAAAAGAAGAGAGGAAGTGTTAGAGCGGAGGGAGAAGGAACCTATATTGGATATTGGGAGTGAGGAATCGTCTCCGATGACAAAGTCATCCGGACCATAATAGGGTACATGAGAGGCTAGGTTGGATAGATCATTCGTGAGATGATGCGTGGCGCCGCTATCGATGAGCTAGGCATTTGGTGTTGACGAGGAGATGGTGGCAGTGTGTGCTTGGGGGCGGTTGGTAGAGAAGCGGTGCGGGCGCGTGTAAGGTGTAAGTTGAAAATGAGGATGAGCTTTCTTAAAATTACGACAAGTGGGGAAGGTATGTCCTTTTTACCCACAGTATTGGCAGATAGACACATCATAAGAGAAAGCAGCAAAGTTGTGACTGTCATAGGTGGTCCGTGGGGTCGGAGCACTGGTACGGACTGGGTATCGGGCCTGTGTAGGCCGAGAATGTGTAGCGAAGGCAGTGGCAGGAAGAGGAGCTGCCGAGACTAGTTGTAGGTTGTTAAGGTCATGGTTAATAAGTTTCTCGTGGAGAGTGTCGAAGGATATATGTGTGTCACGGGCGTCGACGATTTCTTTGATAGCACGATAGTGAACGGGGTCAAGACCTCGTAAGACCTTGGCAATAATGTCTTCTGGGTCCATTGGTTTGCCCAAGTTTGCTAGTTCGAGGGTACATGTCTCAATTTGGTGCATGTAGTCGGTAATAGTTTGTCCCGATCGTTTGGTAATCGAATCAAGACGATTCTTTATTTGTAAGATATGTGTGACAAGTGGGGCAATAGTACTATCGAGCGTTCCCACTAGCGAAGCAAGTAAAAGACGGTCTTGCCTAGTCCAAATGGAGTAAGCGGGACTGGGGGAGGTCTTCCCTTCAGCCGTGGGTGTCTTGGCCGAGAAGGGATAAGAGCCGTCGAGGTATTGAAAGAGATCCAATCCCTCGAGGAAGGATTGAATTTGGAAGGCCCATTGAGCGTAGTTCATATTGGTGAGTGTTTTGCATTGAGATAAATTGATGAAGATGACTTGTGTGTTTGGGTCAGTTGTATTGGGGATGACAAGAACATTGTTAGTCAAGATGATGGTGTATGTGAATGTTAAGGACCGGTGGCGATCGATGCCATATAAGATAGGAAGCTTAAGAATGAAAGGATTTTGTATTTCTTAACTTGCATAATCAGTACATTGTATAGGTTTATATACAGAGGTAACAATGGTACAAGGAGTTACATTCATGCGTGTGAACAGGGGCCAAAGAGGAAGGAAATAAGCTGCATGAAATATACACATAATTACAATATATTTGCTATAAGTAGAGGAGAATAAGATCAATGGAATTGATCCTTCTTATTTTGTTAAGATGTTATATTTGTTTCCTTAACAATGACAAGTTTGATCAAATTAGATTTCTACGCGAAAAAAAAGAGAGCTTCATTTAAGTTCATTTTTAAAATTGAAAGGTAAAATAGTGATCGAAGCAAAGGAATGACGTCATTCTGTTTTTCGAGTGCTGAGTACAATAGGCTGAGATTGATGCTGTGTTATGATTAATAACCTACTGGTGTTAAACGTTGATATAGACGTTGGCTGGTATGTGAGCATTGTGTTAATTAGCCGCGTTTTGCGTTCCGAGTTACTCCCTCTATTCAACTCCAACTTATGCACTTATTTTTAGGTCATTCAATTCCAACTTGTGTATTTTTAATTTGAGTAAAAAAATTTCACTTGCAAATCAAATTTTCCTCTCATTACCCCACTTGCAACTCTATTTTTGTTCTCATTATCCCTCATTAATAGCAATAACATCATCATTTCTTAAAACTTGTGCATTGACATCATGCACTGATGCGTGTCGTTTCCGCAGTCAAAATTAAATTTATAAATCACTTACTAACTCTACCTAATAGACAAGGTAAGTAAGGGTTGAACCGACAGAGACCGAAGTTATTATCTCAGACCATTTATTCAATTACAAATATGAAAAATAAGGGGCAAATAATGGAAGTAAAACTAAACTAATCAAAGTAATAAATAAACAAACAAATAAATATATAATTAAGATAGTTGAGAAATGTAATTTTTCGAAAGTCGGGTACATCATCGATTCAATTAATTAGTGTTAGATAGATTGGTAACTAAACAATCCGGTGACAGCACTCAAAATTGCTAGTTTTATCGTTCTGACTCGTTAAACCCCGTGACAGCACTGAAGTTTAGTCCTAATCAAACATATTAATTAAACCATGTTAGCATTGCATTAAATTAACATGTTCGATAGCATTAAGAACACCAATCAATTGAATGAGAATGAGAATAAAGAGATTTGACAAAAATGAGGGTGGTGATGATAGTTCACTTTGAAAAATTATTAGAGATGAATGATTTGAGGTGACCCACTTTGAAATGGTGGTGGTGGTGGTGGCTAGAAAAGAATGTCGACGAGTGGTGGTTAGAGTAGAGAATGATGGTGGTGGTGGTGGTGGTAGGTTGAGAATGGTGGTTTCTCTTTTTGTTCTTTTAGGGAAGAGGGAGGCTGAAAATGGTGGGCAAATAGTACTTGAAATAAAAACATTACCGGTTGTATAGGAAGTCAGTTTAAGGGTAAAATAATGGAAAATAGAGGTAATAGTTGAGTTTAATATAAGATTAAACAAAGGACGGTTTATTTATGGAAAACTAGTCATAGGATAGTTTATTCTTATTAAATTTCTCTTAAATTTCTATTAATTCAACTTACGGCGCACGTAAATAATCTAGGTAGCCTAACCAAATCAATAAACATGATTACGAAAATTAAATCGTGAGCCTTATACGAATACACAAGAACTAATTAAAGCACAAATAATTCAAATCTCAAAACCCATTACAAATTAAGTATATTACATGCTCATAATAATTAACTAACTAAAAGTAATACAAAAGATAGATTCAACCGTAAATAAATCGGACTCGAATCACACGCGGTTGTGTGACGTTGGACGTGAGTGGCCTCACGACCAAATTGACAGCAAGGCCTTACGGCTTGCCTTCTTGCCGTTTGTGTTTTGTGTTAATTTCTGAATATAAAAAGTTAGCTTCTTGCTTTCGTACGAATTTAATTTTTAATTTATATCGTATTACTCGTACGTAATTAGAAAATTGTGTACTTGTCAAATTGTTTTCTTTCCGTATCTTGTAAAATTCATCAAATTTTCTTCGTCAAGTATTTCCTTATCTCCAATTCTCTATTTGCTTTCCTTTTGTAATTGATTTTCTTTACCCACAAAATTAAGGAAAAATCAATCCAAAATATATTTGAGAAAGATAAAATGAGTCATCACTAAAATATTAAAATATTTACAAATAAGACCATTAAGTGAGAAAAATAATATAAGATTAACTAAAATCTAAGACTCATAAAAATATATTCCTTCCATTTCATTCATTTAGCCTCACTTTTTTTTTTCGACAATTTCACTCATTTAGCCCCATTTCCAAATTTATCTACTTTTTTCATTGAAAATTACCAAAATAACTCCACTTTTTCACAACTTTCCATACACACAACTTACATATTATTTGAAAAATACCATTATACCCCTACTTTTTCCCACTTTCTTAAAACCCGTGTCAAATGGAGGGAGTAATATTTTAGCTCAAATTGATACAAAAGACGACATTAAATAATAGTATTAGGAGATAAATATGTGAAATTATGGATTTATCATGCACAAGTTGAAATTGAATGGAGGAAGTACAACTTTACCCATGTCTTTTACGCTCTTTGTGCCTTTAATACGTTAATGATCTCCTTACATTCAATGCCCTTCAAGCTTACGTAGGCGACAGTTGAGCTGGCAAGTCTGACCCGATCCGAGCGACCCGATCCGAAACTCGAATAAACTTGACTCGACCCGACCCGACTCGATGACGACCCGTAACCCGATACGACCCGATTAAGGCCGACTCGAACCCGTTCCCGGCCCGAGATGACCCGTAACCCGTAGTCGACCCGATAATTATTTGACTCGATCCGACCCGACCCGATAGCTGACCTGACCCGAAAATAATCCGACTTCTAACTCTATTCGACCTTATCCAACGCAATAAAGATTAAAATAATCACTTTTAAACACTAAAAGAATATTTTAAAAAATATATAATGGATTATTATGTCATACTAGACAAGATTTAACATAAATCCAACATGAGCCAACAAATTATCAGCATGAACAAACACGAAAAGACCCGAATTATCCTATACTTGAACCAAACTTGACCTAACTTGACAAATCTATCGCAATAACAAATTATTAGGTAGTGGATCGAATCATTCTCGGGTCATGTGGCATAAACTCGAATCATCTAATGTTACTATGTCTATAAATAATACTCCACTAAGAAAAATGGTAGACTTACACTTAGTGTATAAATAATAGTCGTGTCATGTGTAAATACTCATTCACATGTCTTGTACTTTACACATGGCACGCTCTCATTCGCGATGTATGTATACACCAAGTGTAACTCTAAAATCTTCCAAGAAATACCCTCTCCATTCAACTCCAATTTGTATATTGACTTTTTTCACGTTTGCCAAAACAAATGTTGGGACGACAACATATATAGTTTCAAATTATTAAAAATTATAAAAATTTGATATTCTTATTGTACTCATAAAGACGAATCAAACAAGATCTCGAATGAATATATTTTCTCGTATAATTGCATGTAATTTCAAAGATTCCGTAGTTGACTGAATAGTGCCAAATAGTGTATTGCACAAGTTGGAGTTGGATGGATTTGTAACACCACCGTTTATAGAGACCCTAAAACAACAGCCTGAGTAAATAGAGGTGTAACCATCACGAGTAAAACCCGTGGTAGGTAATCTTAGTGCTACTTGTAAAGCTCCAAAGTTATATAT
>JAUEKU010034224.1:0-14248 GCA_032274805.1 Gypsophila paniculata | reverse complement strand
AAATTTAATTTGATAAAATATTATAATTTAGAAAAAAAATAACATGCCCCACATACATATATTGAAACGATATTATTGCATATATATATAATTATCACTTTTAAGACTTTATTACATATACAATTATCACATTCAATATATTTATGCATTCAAAACATTAAATAATATTTCAATAGCAAGTTGCATTACATATATTATGGAATAGGGAGTATTAATTTTTTTTGCTCATAAGAAATGGAGGGTATAGAAAATACAAAGTACAAAAAAAAATTCAAAGTTAATAGTAATTATTTTAGTTATGTAATTTCCTAAATTTATCTTTGCGGTTTCAATTTGTAGATATCAAAATAATAATAATATGACCATTCTGTATAAATATAAGTATAATTATTGTGGGTCGAATAAGTTATATTCATAATACAAATTTTGTTATTTGATATTGTACTTTCTTAGTTAACAATTTGAATTTAGACTAATAAAATATATTGAAAATATTAAGTTCATTAATTTATTTACATCATTATTTAAAATATTTTAAATCACATACCGAAAATAAAACTATTATTCACATGACAATGCACAATTTCATATATTTGCGTCATTAAACATTTCAATTCATTGAATTGTTATCCATGTGAAAATATACCTCACTATAATCAGATCATAATATTACATCAAATATATATTAAAATAAAGTTTTAGATATCCGTACTTTTTGCACGGGGTTATACTAGTGTCTTACTAATTAAAAAGAATTGTCTAAATTAATTTCTAATTACATATTTGAAACATAAAAATTAAATACCTAGCTCGGGAAGTTCTTTAAAAAGGTCAAATACTTTTGATGCAAGCTCAAAAAATTTATTACAAAACTCAGAAACTGTTCAAAGGCCGTTGTACCATGCTATTATACCACGCTATTTGTGTGGTTTTACTTTTAGTTGAGAAGGGTTTCCTCGTAAAATTGTCGTGTCTTGTTCTTGATTATGGCGCGTGTCTTCCCACACAAGAGTTTACAGAAAGTTTTTTCATTAATATATTACGGAATACTCCGTATACATTGCTTCGTAACGTTAGAATATTACATTGTTGATAGGAAATTGTACAGAAATCTTGAAGCTCTTTAATTTAATACTCCGTATACATTGCTTCGTAGTAGTCGTATTTTAGATTAACAGGTATGCAAAGAGTACATTGTTGCACCATCTTCGGCTTTGTGATAACAACGGTGGCTATGAATTTGGGCAGGGTGGTTCAGGGACCTCTACAACTTCTTCAAGCATTAGTTGCACCATCTTCATTGTAGGTCGGAGATCAGGGTCTTCTTGAATGCACCATATGGCAATCTTCACCGTCCTCTCTAGTCTTTGTTTGTCAGAGAGAGCGTCCATATCATCATCTACAAGATCCTCAATCATCTTCATCTGGTAGCAGTCAATTGACCAGTCCGTCAGTAGCATAACACCTTCGTCGTCTTTGCTTCCAGCCTGGACATTACTCCTACAAGAAATAATCTCAAGCAACAAAGTTCCAAAGCTGTAAACATCTACTTTCGAGGTGATAAGCATGTTCGTGAACCATTCAGGGGCTACATATCCTCTTGTTCCTCTTGCCACAGTGTCCGTTTGGGTCTGATCCAACCTTAGAAGCTTTGCCAGCCCAAAATCTGAAATCCGAACATTAAAGTCATCATCCAAGAGTATGTTCTGAGGCTTTATATCACAGTGGATTATCTGAGTGCTGCAATCTTCATGTAGGTATCCGAGACCCCTTGCAACCCCTTGGGCGATTTGTAATCTTTTCTCCCAGGCTGGTTTAGGACGTCTGTATAGAAAGTCGGATAGAGTGCCATTGCTCATAAACTCATACACGAGCATTCGATGCTTTCCTTCCTCACAGAATCCTATAAGCCTTACTAGATTCCTGTGACCTATAGCATTCACCTCGGTTATGAATTCCGCATCAGCATTTTCTAATAAGCTGTCCAATTTTTTGACAGCTACCGAAGTTTGATTGCCAGATAGTTCTCCTATAATGCCTTTGTAAACCACACCAAATGCTCCTTTTCCTAATTTTTCCTTAAACCCATTTGTGGCTCCATAAAGCTCCGTATAGCTGAACTTACGTACGTTGTACTTCCCACTTGTTTTGCTGCCATTGCTACCTTTCACAGCTCTCTTGCGATGAACCAAAAAGAAGATTGCCAAAAGTAAAACACCTAAAAGAAAAAGGTTGGCCAATCCAGATGTACTCAATAGAGCAATTGACACCCGAATAATGTGTCTGTGCTTACTTTCCTTGGTACCACTAGCAATCCTGACCTTGACGAAGGCTGTCCTTTCATCTGAGCTGTCGTTTTTCCCATTTGAGAGTGCTAACTTCTTTTTCCAACAATCTCCTCCTTTTCTGAAGATTCCAACTGCACAGAAACAGTCATCTAGACAGACTTCTCTGCACCAATCTATGGTCACATTCGGAAAATGTTCATAATCAGACAACGGCCAATCCACATCTTGCAGCACCTTGAAGTCGAAATCATTTGTTTCATGTAACGCCTCCTCACAGCTTTGTGGAGCAAAGTTCTGGCTACACCCACTCATATCATTGTTTAGTTGAATGTAGCCAGGAGGACATAGACAAAGTGGTCGGCCGTCATTTTCTAACTGGCAGTAGCTGTTGAAACCGCACGCCCCACTGCCTGATCGCTGCATAATCGCAGTACAGATGTTATCTGGGGTGAAGGCCTTGACTGACCATTCAGCAGACTGTTCTTGGTAGACATAATACCTCAAAACACCATCAAAGTCGAGAATTACTCTCTGGTAGAGGTTGCTACTGTTTCTGGCTTGTTGAGAAATTGAAAATATATCAGTGAGGATGCTACCGTTTCTGGCTACAAGGTACAGGAGGCCAGACTGGTTGAACACCAGCCGAGACGCTAACCCTTGATCCTCAAATTCCCAGTAATAGGAGTTCAAAGATCTGAACAGCGGGAAATTTGTTGTGTAAAGAGCAGCAGTTCCAGTAGCTTTTAGCACGAGTGAAAACTTGCCGCTTGAGTAGTTCATTTCTGAGTAGCGAGCTACTAGTTGAGCACTCAGGTTCAGTACCTGAGTCGGCAATAGTGTGTCAGTTGGCTCATCAAAGCTTTGCCAAAGCACAGCAGAAGAACGAGTTGTCAGCACAAAGTTGCCAGTGTCAAGCATCGCTGCAGAGCCGAGTTCTACATCGTTTCTGCTGCCAGCTTGCCATATTTCTTGCCCTTTCGGGTCTGTAAGCTGCAAGCTCCTATCAATAGAAATTGTCACTTTTGATCCTGTAGGTGCCAAATTATCTCTGTTGGCAGACCATGTTATAGTCTTTTCCGAGATTTTGTTGCACCATATGGCTAATAGAAACTTTCCGGGCTCAGTTTCCCTGAACCCGAAAGCAAAGTTATTAGATGGAGACAGCCACAACAAAGAGGTATCTCCGGCTGTGAGAGATTCGCCTAAAGTTACATTTTTGTAAGCTTGAGCAGTGAAATGGAGCGGCAGAAAAACTGTCACAATCCAAATAACATAAAATGATAAAGGCATTATAGGATTGAAGAAATTCAGAGGGCAAAGAGTCAGTGTTATGTGGTGTATGATTCTTGTATATGTTTTGTTTGTGCTTCAAATGGCTCTCAAGGAGACTCTATATAAACTAATGCACATGTAGACTTGTCAACAGTCCCTTTGGATCGTATATGGGTCGGGTATGATTCTTTGAGTTCAGGTTGAAATTGGGTCGGCTCGGGTTACCTCAGGTTTGTGTGTGTTTCTGATGTGTTCTTCTCAGGTTATTTAAAGATAATAGTCAATTAGAAGGCCAATAATATACAGGGTCAGATCAGACTTGGTCAGGTCAATTCGTATTTATGGTGCTAGTTGAGTTTGTCTATTTAGACGTGGGTAGCGTCGAATCAGTCTATTCAGATCGGGTTTCCTGAGTCATATAAGTGTTGCCACGTCTGTGCACAAGTACGGAACTCTATTTGGATGCATCAATGGTCATTGAAGACAATTCTTTTCTTCAAGACTTTTCTTCACATTGGCTGAAAGACTTTTCTTCATTGGAATATAATTAAGGTATGTGTACCTGCCCTTTTCCGTCTCTTTTTTTAAAATAATCTTGTTACACGTTATTCAGACTCGACTACAATTATAATGTATTAGAGACAGCACGGTGTCAGAGTGTGGGACACGTTCATTTGAAAAAGTTTCATTTCGTGTATTTTTGGTCTAAAACAAAGTGCCGACGTGTCTAACATCAAACAGACAAACACTAGGACGCGACATCATAGTGAAGTTTTCAAACGGTGGTTAGATTAAGAGCTAGTTGGTAAACTCACACACATGCACCAACTCCACCGAGAGAATATAGTAAGGGTTATGTGAGTTTCAAAAGTTATAATAAGATGGTTTTATATTAGAATAACACTAATAAGAATGCGTAAATGATACTCCGTGGTCGATAGTCCTCAAGTACAGTTTTCCAAGACCCACCTGAAGTTGAAGGTGATGAGACGTTTTTTTGTGGAGCTGTAAGAGTGTGATTAGCTTCACTTACTAGTCTATTGGAGTAAGAAGACCGGCATTTGCGTGGTCGAAAGAGCTGGTCCTCGAGTAAGCTGTTGTGATTAAGATTGATAAATCAGTTAGATTCTTGATACTGAGATAAAATTTATAGGGAGGAGACTAGGAGAGTAATGCTGACTATTATATATAGCCGATTCCAGACGATGATTTATATTATCCGACCCTACTGATTTGAGGATAAGGTTTTGTTGTTGCTGTTGTCAGCTAGGTAAGATTCAGACATCTTTTATGTGACAGATCGAGTACATTACAGGATGACATTGAACAGTTCAAACAAAATCGTATGTATCTCTAACAATTACAATATCTTACTTCGATACGTACTTTGACTGTGTTGTGTGTGGAGATGGCATTTCGTCTCACAGAGTTGTGACACTTCATATCGGGCTGAAATCATGTATTTACACAATATGGCCATGTTTGACACGCACGTGTCAGTGTTCGATACTTGCAGTGGAGTCAAAGTCTGAGCAATAGCAGTAGAGTAATGAGTAGGTTTGTAGTCAAGTTTTAAGTGCATAGACTTTGATTCCAATTTCCAAGTGTACAAGTGAAGGGCATAGTCCAACTAGAAGTATTACAAACTGAAAAAAAAAAGAAAAAGAAAAAGAAAAAAAAGAATAACAAAGCAGCATCGTAGTTAAACGGGAGGTTTCACCGAGGCTCTGGGTACGAGTTGGTGAATGAAACCTCATTAATTGATGAAGGCAACCCTTTGGACGATGTTGTTGGCTGAGTTGTTGCTTGCTCAGATTCTAGCTCTGATGCATAGAGTTCCTCTGTAATCGGCCTTTGCTTCATACCTTGCCTCATAAGGTATGCTGGTTCTGAAGGTTGTGGGAGCATTTGTGAGCAACCTTCAAGCATCAGTATGACTTGATTCATTGATGGCCTGCAGGTAGCGCTCAGTTGGACACACAGTAATCCTATATGAATACATCGCATCATGACATCTGCTTGACGGTTTTCCCTTAACAATATCGGATCTATCAACTGTTGAAGTGTTCCCTCTTTCCAGCATTTCCATGCCTGCACAAAGTTGTAAAACTAGTTTTCATGTCTCTTACTGTTTCCCCCTACCTCTTTCTTGATGATTAGCTACCCTTCCACAATCATTGTCGATCGAAGGCCATGTATATGTATTACTCACCTTGCTTAATAGGTGCTCGCTCCGCTTTGTATTTTCCCGTGTATTGTTTTTCTTCCCACTGACAATTTCCAAGAGTAAAACACCGAAGCTGAACACATCGGTTTTAATTGATAACTTCCCATATTTTGCATATTCTGGAGCCATATAACCACTGCAGAAAAAATTGTTTTCTTAATTAATAAAACGTCAGCCATATGGCAAGAATGCATCACATAAACGATTCTTACAATGTCCCGACAATTTTTGATGCGCTGCTAAAGCCTTCAATGAAAAGTCTAGCCGTCCCAAAATCTGAAATTTTTGGATTCATGTGCTCGTCTAACAAAACATTGCTAGCTTTGAGATCACGGTGTATAATTCTAAACGGAGATTCTTCATGAAGATAAAGCAGACCACGTGCTATGCCCTCTATAATACTGTAACGGAATTCCCAATTTAATTGTTCCCTTCTAATTGGATCTGCAAAATAAAACGATAATCGTTTGTTACAAATACAGATTAAAGCATTGTGGTAATGTTGTTGTTCACGTTGCTATTGCTGTTTTTGTTGTTGTAGTATTTAGTATTCAAGGTTCAATATCATTTGAAGCACATGGTAAGAGTAGAAGTAGTGTAGAACTGCATGTACTGACTGATGTCTGATGAAATGACGTCCGAGTATAATTTGTTAAGTCGAAACTGTACCAAATAAAACGCGGTCAAGGCTTCCATTGAGCGCCAATTCGTAAACCAGGACCTTTTCTTCTCTTCCCAAGCCGAAACCAATGAGTCGGATTAGATTTTTGTGGTGAAGTCTCGCCACTAACTTTACTTCATTCTTGAATTCTGCTTCTCCATGTTCAGTTAGATGAGCTAACCTTTTTACTGCAATCTCTTGGCCATTTAGTAGCCTACCCTGTATGGTTGCAAATTTTCCTCTTAGCACAGTGATTATTTTCTGTAGGTTTAACACTGAATATGCGATTAAGATACACTTTTAATTACCTTGTAAACCGTTCCAAATCCACCTTGTCCGAGTTCATTGGAGGTGCTGTAATCATTGGTTGCTGCTCTCAAGGTGCTCAAACTGAACTCAACGAATTGCTCCATACTTTCTGCTCCATGAATGGTATCTGTAATTTTAACTTACCAATGTTTGCAATTTTTCCAATATATGATTTAAAACAAAGATATTAAACTATTTCAGCTCAATCTCGCTCCTTTCAGTATAATTTTGTTCTTACTTCTTCAGACCATTTCAATCCAAAAGAAGAGGACCTTAGTATTTGATCGATGTTTCAGTGTCATCAAAGCACGACTACATACCTTGATCTGCTCTACTTTGCTTCCTTTTGTTCATATATTTGTAAACACCTAATACGAGTATTAGGGTTACAGCAACTAGGGGAAGAACAATGGCAATCACAAGTCTCCTTCCTTTTGCACCCTCTGCAGTGTTAGGTAATGCATTCATAGTAAAGAAAATATCGATCAAAGTTGACATTGTCGAGCAACAAAGTTAAATGTTGGCAATATTTTAGAATGCAGTGATTATTGTTTCATCAGTACTGTGAATATTGTTGACAATCAAATCAGCATCAAATTCAGAGAAGACGGAACGTAATAGATTATGAGAGTGGAGAAACACCTTTCTCGAATCCCTGAGAAGAAGACGGCAAAGGTGATGGCACAGCAGCAGTAGAAGGTAAGGTCGACTTGTAGAAAGAGTAAAGTTCATAGCGTAGAACACAACTAGGGGTAAGAATGGTAGCTCCTTGCTTTCCATTACAGTACACATTGCTCACATTCCCGGCTTCTGCCAGGCAGGCAGTACAGTCGCGTGCAGACAAGCTAGGAAGGCAAAACCCGACTCCATAAATACTCTGACCTTGACCGAACTCTGATGCTTCACTTGCAGTGTACAGCGGCTGGCCCATGAAAGACAAAGACCCTTGATCAGCCGCGTTGAGTGCAATTGTATAGGTTAAGTTAGCCAAAACCCGACTAAACCGAGCAGCATAATTTACGGAGACATTAGTTGCATTACAGTCATGTACAGCAGGCTGTGTTCTGTAGGATTGCAAGCTGCTTTCATGTGGAGAACATTGAACCACACATCCGGCATCTGCGCCCCAAGCAATAACCTCGTCTTGGGTCGTACAGAAGCGAGTTATAACAGAGCTCGAGGTCGATATGCAGTTGGAACAGGCATCATAAGGGATAAGATCTTGCCTGCAAAGGCAAAGACAGTTGGGCAGAAGAGAAGAGGCTGACGTCAATACGCCGGTACCGAGATAGTAACCACCGTATTGTTGAACAATGCTTGGCAGTGAAAACAGGAGTTTGTCTCGAAGTGAGAGGTAAGTGGTGTTGACTGTCATGTTGGGTTCGGAACTACAGCGGTAAGGATTCGATGTTGGTGTTGTATTTATGAAAAGATTGCAGAGGAATAACAAGTATAGTGTCCTTTTCATTTTTGTGCTGCTTGGATGAAAGCAGCTATTGCAGAGCTTTATTTAGATGAATTTTTAAGTTTGAAGAGACAAATGATTAGAAAATCCGGGTAAGGGTTGATTGGAGATGGATCATATCATCTTCACAATTTGAAATTATAAGATCGACTTACTTGTAATAAATTAAAGTATATTATCCTGTAAATAGGTAATTAGATCGCAAAAGAAAAATGATCTTATACAATACATTGTATAACACCGTTTCTTTAACACACCGTGTAAAAAGGAGAGTGTTAGATTTATTTAAACTTTTTTTTTTTTTTTGGGTTGTATATTACAACAGTTGTATAATAGCCTTTTTTACTCGTTTAAAGATAATTCTAAATAAAACTTTTTTTGTTAAAAATGTAATTTTGTGGAACATATGTTTATAGTAAATGTGGATAATTCATGGTTAGTTATTTCTATTTTTGAATTTTATAGTATATGTTTAAAGTTATAAAAATTTAATTGAAAGTGACAAAATAAAAAGTACTGCGAGGTAGGAGGACTTCCCAGGCCATGTACGAGTATAGTCTACCAATGTCCCACATGAAGTAAAATCGACCGTTTTGTAGGGTTGTTGTAGGTACTATATAAACGTAATATGGGAAATGTCAAGTTAGTAACAATTAACTACTTATATATAATTGCAACTTTTACTAGAAATGACGGTTGAAAATGAAAAATATTACTCTCTTGTAAGTTTTGTCCCGATCAGTTGTATCTGTTTCATTTGGAACAAAGATTAAGAAAATTAAAGAGTGTTTATTAAACCGAGTTTGAGGTTCCGAATCTTTGTAATTTAACCATAACTTGAAATTGATAGGTCGTCGAAAGGTTTTTGAATAATGCACGTGATCCTTAACGATTTGTAGTTTTAACATTCAAGAAAACTCAATTTATGGAAAATACTCCATACTTCCTAATACTCCGTAAAAGCTGAAGTACTGGTAGATCAATTAATTCATCAGCTTTGAAAGGAGACGCAAAATTGAAACCATATATATTCGATCCTATTTGTTTGGTGGTGCTAATTTGAAGTACATGTTCACAACATGTCCATAATATTCACTTCGTTCAATTCCTCCTACTCTAGCACATTATCAACACCGTATATTTTTTGTGAAATCGTCTCATACGTAAGACTTATTGCTTACCAAATACGAATAATATATATTGGAATGCCAAAATAACTACTCCGTACAGAGGTTTCACAATAATTTTATTGTGAAACCGTCTCATTCAAGAATTTATGTCGTCTTTTGTCTCATAATAGCCTGCTCAAGTCCCCTTATGAAACTATTGTTATTGAATTAGCCATACTCTTCACATATTTAACATCATCAAATGATAAAAATCTTGAATAAGAACATACAGCGCACGACGACCCATATTGACGAACAATATGATATCTCACAATAATGTATACGGATAAATCCTTAGCCCCTTCGTCCCCTTCTTATTAAGTACTGTAAGAGACTAAGGCCCTGTTCTTTCCGGCTTTATCGTGGCTGAGCTGAACTGAACTTATTGAAACTGAGCTGAATTTCTTGGAGCTGAGCTGAACTTATTAAAGCTGAATTGAACTTATTAGAGCTGAGCTGAACTTATTAGAGTTGAAGCTGAACTTATTAGAGTCGATGGAGAGATGGAAAATATTGATGTAAGTGATTTGGAATATTAAATGATATAATATGTTGATATCAATTAACTTTCGTATTGCATCTCATCTTTACTTTTTTTTTTTCTCTTTTCAAACTGACTAATTACCAATTATAAAATATATATTGAAAATGACAAATATTGTCGTGAATAATTTAAAATTTGTGTCGTCCGCCAAAAATATAAAAGGCTGTAATATGAAATTTGGGTATTTTAAAAGACTATAATTGATAATTTATCCCTAATTAAAATTAAGTGAAACAAAAGTAGTTTGGTCGAGAAAGAGTGAAAGATTCACTAAAAACAGGCGATAGAGCTAAAAGTTCTTGGCAATTTTAGAGCTGAAAAAAATCGTATACTAATTCAAGTTTCAAAGGGGTTATTTGTAACCCATGAGCACTTAAAACAACTGTGGGGGAATTGTTCTAGCTTAACCAGAGGTCTCGAGTTCGAGTCCTGGGAATGCAGCAGTGTTAAAATTCATGATGGAGAGCTTTACCGCCCTTTGTAAACCTACCCGGCTCGCATCCGTCCGGATGAGGATGCGATTAGGAAACACACTAAAGAATCGGTTTTTCAGTTTAGCCTAATGTGCTAAAGAATACAAGGAGGATGAAATGTACGGTTGGACTAATGTGCTAAAACAGTTTACCTGTGCTTTTATGGTATATACTCAGGTGAGCAATACCAAACCCATAGAAAGGCATAGGCAAACATTTTTAGTGCATCAAACTTCTCCCAGAGTATGGGTGAGAAGATGTTAAGCAACCACGAATATGACAAGAAAAAATGTTCTCGCCTTGAATTGCACCACGGGAAATAGATATTCCGTACAAACATAACAGTCGTCTCCAGGAGTAACCCAATTCTTGAATTGCAGTGCGGTTCCCATGTAATCATCCTTCATCAAGTCCTAAATACGATGATAAGCAGAGTAACTAAAGAAACAAATTTCATATTACTTCACCAGTTCCTTTCTTCTGTGAGTAATTGGTCGACTAGTTCTTGGCCCTAACAGAATTACTTTCCTTAATCCTGGCTCGATTATCCAGCTTGACAAAGCGTTTAAGATCTTCATAAGAAAGAGACGCGGCTTCTTTCCTTTGCAGCTCACTCAGTGCTGGTCGCTTATCGAGGATGTGCCACAACCAATCAGGGTACTCTGAGTCTGCCAAGATTTTGGGATCAGCGCCATCCTTGACAATGTTCGCACCCACTACAGTGGTTGATTTAACTTCCTTGCTGAGTGTCGATGTTTTGGGAGCATCGGCAACAGCAGCTCCTTTAGCTCCTTTCTTTGCCTTCCCTGCAGAATAACTCCTCACACTGCCAACTCTGAGTATTTCCGTGGACGGGATGATGTTTTTCAATGATCTGACATTGTTTAGCGCCATTTATTCTTCCTGCAGCAGAGATGTCAGACATCAATTATTTATTAACAATTTTGTCACGAGATTGATATGATTATACATATTTGCTTTTAAATCGGTTTTTTACTAAAGCAAGTTAGAGATATGGTGGGACTCACTTGTCAAGGAATACAACCCCGACAATAAGTGAGGTCAAAATAGTCATCGTAACACAAATACCTACTCACTCCCATATGATGTATTTGCAGCATTTCTATATCACACTTACACAACCTAACTTAACCCACCATCTGAATAATGGTGTCATACCCAAATGGAACAAAAACATAGAATTAGAGGAGACGCAACTAAATGGCTTAGATAGACCAAAAATGAGAATCTAAACAAATGGGTGATAGTTGGATACACAGGGTTAACGGTGTTTGATAGGCGTTTCCTTCATACTAGCTTGTACTCGGAATATACCAAGATGCAGGAAATGCCACTGGCTCTAAGAGATTATGAGAAAACTGAATGCTAGCTATTGCAAGATACATCATAAGATCCGACAAAGAACGATGTTAGGTGTGGTCAAGTATTTCTGATAGCTTTTGTTCTCGTGCACCAGAACAAAATCCTCAACCTGTCTCCCAATTGATAAACACTTGAATTCATAATATGAGTTGCCATGACCGTTTGCGGAAGCAGAGCACGCTGGCAAGACATCATAATACAGCATAATGAACCATGTGCATCATTCCAGAAGTCTTCAAATGTTTAGTGACTGATAACCTAGGTAAATCAACACTTTTAACCGATAAAAATGAAAAAAATAAACAAATAAAGCTGCTTATCTATAGAAGTATGTGCATTGATGGCTAAAGTGTAGGGCAAAAATTTCAACACTACGGTCAAGTTGCCCATATTCACACCTCCAAACTGAGAAAAATTTAAGATTAGAGGTTATTGATGGTAGACATCTAGGTTATGGCGTAATGCTATATGAAGCTTCACAGGTTGTTTGTATCAACACAAATCACTTTGAAATGAAGGAATTAGATGTGTTATACATAGAACCACGCCCCCTCAAAGTGCAAGGAATCTAGAACAGTCTACAATCCAGAGCCGAATGCCAGCAACCAAAACAAAGAAAGAGGTTCTACTATTGTTCTTTAGGCACAAAGAAAGAAAAGATAGTTCATGATAGCTGAAATTGGAGTCGTAAAAAGGCAACATACACAGCAACAGACAAGCATCCTCAGATTTCGGAGGTTAACTTTGAGATTGTTCCAAAGAACTTGTAAAACATAATATTAATTGACAAACGGGGCATCAAGTCATGCTATAGTACAGTGCGGCCTCGTCTAGTCTTATAGATAAAGTTTCGACTTTGGACAATTATAATTCTCCATAGCTATGGCCTACGCGTAACCCAACGAGAAGGTACACTGGAAAATTATAACAACATACATTCGAGATGATATCAACAACCAGACTTTAGTGACAGCCCCCAAGTCCCAAACTACCATTGCTCAACTAGTTGCAAGGAATCAGTAAGCTCAAAATAAAAGTCATCGACGGGATTAAAATGACCAACATACGCCCAAACTACTCTTATCAGTTATCACTCACTAACACACGTATGACGTATCTATTAAGTCCCCAAAATTAGAGTTGTTCAGTCTTCACGCTTTTACGGGCATTCCGGCCCACATGTCACGTTCAGCCCAGCCCGCAAAATAAATAGGATTGAACTATACAGGTTCGGCCAGCTAACCCGTCCCAAGCCCTGGCTGTCCACGTTTAACCCAAACCCGCATTTAATCGCCTACTAAAATCAAACTTAAAACAACCCCAACAAAACCAACCAAAACCCGTTTCAAAAGCAAACGATAAGTTTACCCACGATAGACTCGAGCTTCTTTAAATCAAATCAACAACTAATTCTTGCAATCAGCTAGATTAACTGATTAATAATAATTAAAAAACCTGTAATAATAATCTATCTTTAAAAACAGACAATTAAAAATTGCAGTAAAAATGAAAAAGTATGCAATGAAATAAAGATGAAATCGTACCTTTGAGGTGCGTAATTTTGGATCAATTGAAAGTTAATTACAAAAGCTTCAATGTTGATGAATTTTTGGGGGGTTTTTGACGTTTTGGGCCTTTGTTATTCTGGCATAGTAACGTAGTCCAGTTGACTCGTCTTAGGGTTAGACTACGGGACTTATAAGACCGTCTTGTCGAGAGATGGAATTTGATAAAATAAATTTTATATTACGTTTGATACTAGACTTGAGTATGTCCTAAAACAAATACTATAATGTTATCGAAAATTTAAATCGATTCGATCCCACATGACCTTCACCCAAACTTAACCTACTCATTTAGTATTAGACATTTTGGGCCTTGTAATTTCATATATAAGGCTAATATCCATAGCCCAATTTATGTCCCGACCAACTCTAATGTGTTATGGATCGATTCTACTGTTCTTCGAGTTTGTCAATAGGAGTACAGTGATATTCTCGTGAGACCGTTGAATTGTATAACCATCTACGGAGTACAAAGTTGTTTGGAGTAAGACATCTCCAATCTCAAATATATCTAATCAAATTAAATTTATGCCGTGATTGGATGTAATATTATCATATTAGATACTTGTATATACAACTCCTTTTAATAGCATGACTCCCAGTTAAATTAACATATGATAAAACGGTCTTTTTTGACATATTCTATTCATTAAGTAATTATTTAATTGGTCGATATGATATTTCACAATTCCTATAATATTCCATTCATCTGATATTGAATTAAGTTGTTTGGTTCAACACATAGGATGTAGGTAGAGGTGGCCAACTCAACGGGTCGGCTCGGTCCGCCAATCGGACCACGTTTTTGAAGGCCCGGCTCGGCCCGCCACGACCCGTAACCGGCCGCCTCAATGGAAGGGCCGGCTCCGAGCCGCGATTTACCCGACCCGGC
>JAUEKU010034113.1:0-14249 GCA_032274805.1 Gypsophila paniculata | reverse complement strand
TGTTGAATTCAGTTCAATTTCAATTCAATTCAGGTCATTTCAGGTTACAGATGAACTTCAAGTAGAGCTTATCAGTTATTCGGTACAGTGTCGATTCGGTCAATTTCAGTCAGTTTTTCGGGTTCGATTTTATTTTGCCACCTCTAGATAAGACTACTGTCATAATTTATAGATGGATTCAGAACATAAATATGTTAAATATAAGGAAAAATTATCAATTACAGCCTTATAAAATACCTTATTTTTTAATTACAGCCTTACAATTTATTTTTTAATAAATTACAGCCAAAAAGCTGGCTCTGATCAACTTAAACCAATAAAAAAAACACCAAATTTCGAATTTTGCCTTAAAATCTATGCTTTTAGGAAGAAAATACCCTTATATAATCCTTCTTATTTGATTTCAAGTTTTATCAATTTATTTGACTCTCAATTGATTACTCAAAACTAACTCAAAATTTTTCTCCTTCCTCAAATCTTTTAGGATTTTTCTTTCAGAATTCTTCTACCTCACCAATTTCTTCCAGAATTTTTCTTTCAAAATGTCGAATTCGAAGTGTACACCTCAATGTAGTTACGAGGTGGTGAAACAATGCTATCGTAAGAAGCCTGTTTTCTATCAAAACTTCACCCACAATTGACAATCCAGAAGAAAATTATTGGAAACTTGCAAGATCTATTACCCTAAAACAAAGGTCCGTGGATTCAATTACTTTAATTGACTTGATAAAACTCAAACTGATTATCAAAAGATTTAAATTGATGTAAAAGTGAAAGTGAATGACTGAGTGAAAGAGCAAAGTGAAGAAGAGAGCACAAAAAGAATTATACCACTGGTGGTATATGTGGAATGGTACAACCACTACTCATTTTATTGAGCAAATGTATATAGTTTATGAGTTTGTAAAAGTTTCTGAGCTATATTGTAAGTTTTCGAGTTAGCATTGCAAATCAAAATGTTTATTTAAAAGCTCATCAGCTTTATATAAAAACTCAAAAACTTTATAAAAAAGCTCAATAAAGTATATAATAAGTTGTATTACCACGGGTGGTATAATTTTTTAATTGAGAAGAGAGTGAAAGAGTAAGGTGAAAGAGAGAGAAAAAAGATTAAATGAATAAAGAAGGGGAAATATGAAATGAGGGAATGAGGAAATGGTAAGGACATTTCGGTCAATTCGTGTAAAAATTTATCGAAAATGGGCCTTGGCTGCAAAGTGTGATTAGAGCCACTTTTTTGGCTATATATAATTTGTTAAAAAAAATTATAAGGCTCTAATTTGAAAACATGATGTTTTATAAGGCTCTAATTGGTAATTTTTCCTAAATATAATTTCAATTCATAATATATGTACATGGGTATATGATAGCTAAGGGCTAAAAAATACGAAATTTCCTTTTGACGTGTATTAATAATATGGAGTATTTTAATATGATTATTTATTTAAACGTTTGTATAAATATCATTTAGGCTGCGTTTGGCAAAATTAGCTGAAAAGGTAGCTGAAAACTGAAAATGCGACTGAAACCTGAAAAGGTAGCTGAAATAGAAAAGGTAGCTGAAAACGAGAACCTGATAAGTTAGCTGATTATTATTATAGTGTTTGGTAAAACAAACTGAAAAGGTAACTGATGTAGTGTAAAATGACGTAAAAGGATAATATAATAAAATTATTCTATTATATTAGATAAGGGTATAATAGTAAAACAACTTATTTCAGCTACCTGAAATTTTAATAAGCTACCTGAGGTAGCTTATTATTTCAGCTAGCTGAAATTATTTTCAATCACCCTTACCAAACACTTCTAGAAAAATAAAGTAGCCGAAATAATGGTCAAATCAGGTAGCTGGTCAAATAAGTTAGCTGAAATGACGCGCCAAACATAGTCTTACAAAGTATTTAACTCGACTTATCATATTGTCATTACTTTTTACAAATTTGTCACCAACCCTGACTTTTTTAATAACTAGTTAGATCATGCATGTCCCCCAATTTTAGCAATGTTATTTGGCATACTTTTCCAAAATTTTCCTAGAACGTCTAGCTGTCATTGATCGGTGGTGCGAACATCTTTTGCCCATGTCTATTTTTATCATAAAGTCTTGTGTATGCACATTCATCTCTCAACGTTTTTGTTGTTATTGTTGAGTTCTTGTCGTTGGAATTTAATTATATTTATCCAATAATCAACTTAATTGATTATATTCATACATGTTACGATTTTGTTTTTTTGTTGTAGTTCAGTTGTTTGGAATAAGTGATGGTTTAGGATGTGTGTTTTAGAGAGACAATATAAGAGTTGAAGAGCATTATTTCTTTAATAAAAAAAAAAGCGCACAACGCAAAGTGAATGTTACAAAATTTTGTCTATAAAACATACGATGAAAGAAAAAATAGAAATGTAAAGAATATCGTGAACGCATTATCGATTATTCAAAACAAATCCAAATATCGTCGCATTCGTCTGACTTTTTTTATTATAATTTAAACAAAACTCCAACTAAATTTATCAAACTAAAACACATTACACCGGATTTTTTATGCAGTTTTGACGAACAAAATAGAGCATCCAATTGTTAACATTGTACAAAAACTTAAAATTAGTTTGTTGAAACGCCCCGTAAAGTGAAATCGTAGAGTTATCCACGGGAAAAATCATCATACAAAATTCACCTTCTTTAGGAAACATGTCAAATAAATTCTCTTTACCTAAAACCATGTCAACTTCACCTTTGCCCTTTAGTAGAAAATGAAATTTTACCGTTGGGTAATTTATTTCAATTGAAGGGTCCAATGTGTAACATAGATCATGATTTGGCCCATGATTTTTAGGGTCCATGTTATAACGATCTTTAAAATACATAATTATCGCTGCTCGTAGAGGATCGTATGCCTCTCTTACTAGGACCGTGTTGGGTGCACCCGAATCAATTAAGAACCCTTTGCTGTAATCATGTTTATCTAATTCGAAGACTGACGGGTCGATTGGTAGTCGATTTCCATCCACAGTAATGCCATTCACGAATAAATGATATTTTTTCGCGTTAGCTTCCATGGAGATGACTTGGACAGTCCTAGTAGCATCCCCACTTATTTGGGCATCATCGCCAAAGTATAAATTTGACGAGCCTTGTACACTTAGAGGTACTAAGCAGTAAGAAAATCGACCTTTAGTAATTGGTTGGAGCTGAGATAAAAATGACATTGGACCTGGGCCTAACCCGTGGACACCGCCCACACGATTTTCACGTCCGTAAAGTGTATCAAACAAAAAGTTCTCATTTCTCATGCCACACCCGAATGCCAAGAAGCGAGGGATCGCGTTCAATTCTCTAGTTTTAGCGTTTCTGAAATAAAAATTTTCGAATCCCAAAAAGCCCTCTATGTGGGTCGAGTTGTAACTATATTGAAACCTACAGGATCCGAGTAATTCGTCGGATGGGTCACACAGCCTATGGTGTACACCCATCCGTGCAAACGTACTCGAATCTTTAAATTTAAAATTATCGCCCTTTAATTTGAAGCAAGGATTGCAATCTTGACATTGAACCCAAGTGATTTCGCTACTGGTGTCAATTAAAAATTTTGTTCGAAAAGCTCCTGCTTTATCATCGCCCAATTCCATGTCGGTCACATAGTAGCCTTTTGGTAAAGAATTATTAGCGGGTAGAGAGTATGAGTCCGGGGGTGGTTTTGACATATTTGTCAAACTATTGTACGCTCGATATATCGAAATGTTGGCAAGGAACGAACGTCGCTCTTTGGGAGTTAATTTATTCGGTATAATTTGTAGCTCTTCCGATTCGATTGGAATCATTTTCATGGTAAATCCATAGGTTTCGGATGAGATGATGGATATAATTATGAGATGCAAGAAAATAAGTTGCGTTTGAGTCATTGTAAGTGAAATGTGATCGAAGTAATTAGGAGATTATTAATATGTGATGTTGTTTACTTAGATTGAGAGGCTTATGTTCGTTTTTGGTAGAATTTGGCCATCTTTCTTTCCTAATTTCTAAAAATTTAGCTCAATTTAGTTCAGTTTTTTCAATATTTCTAAATAATTTTTTTACTTTATTTTCGTTCATATAATTTCCATGTTTTTAGCATTTTAAACATATTGCATTAGAGTTGTTACATTTAGGTATCTAGAAATGTTAATTTTGGTGTTATATCATTTCAAACATATAAGCTATTAATAATTCAAAAATACAATTTTAACTTTCGACCTTATAAAAAAAAATCTTCGAAAGAAATAATGAAAACTAAGTTATTGAAGTCGTTACCAAAACTTATTTCGAGTAAGAATTTAATTTAGTATGTATTTTCTTGTACATATTTATAGACATTGAAGAGAAAATTGTTTGTTCAAATTCTCAAAATTGATTTTTTACAAGGTAAAAGATTAAGGAGTACAATACAATTAATATTTTCTAATCCACCTATTTTTATTTGTATGTATTAATGTTATAATTTAGGCATTTAGCTTAAATGGACATGTAAGAATGTACTTTCCAAAATTGATTAATTAATTATTAATTATCGTAGTAATATTTGTAATTTGTCCATTCTGTTATGATTTTGCCGGTTAAATAGAAATTGTTCAAAAGAAGGTTAATAAATATCAAATTAAATGAATACTCCATATATAGAAGAGACGGATCGGACTCCGAAACCTTAGCTATCATAGTGTTTTTTCTATTTAGTTTATTTTATCCGATATTAAAAACTTTGACCACGGTTTCTCAATAAACTGAAACAAATTTTTATGAAATATTTTTTATTGTTAATATAAAATTTTTAGTATAAATTTTTTTTAAAACAATACTTGTTGCAAATTTTTAAAATTGAAAAATGAAAAATAGTCAAAATTTTGAAATTAAAAAAAAAATGAATTAGGCAGAGAACTATTAAAGGATTTGTGGTGTCGACGAAAGTCATTTAATTTTGTATAAATATAGTCATATACTCCGTAATACGCAAAATACTCCCCAAAAAAATGAATATAGGATTATGACTTATTTCTTTTTTAAAATGTATGTGGCACCGGTGTTATTTTCGTCATTTCGTCCTTTCTTTTCAAAAATGTGAGATAGTATCATTTACTTTTAAGAATGATTATGATTTATTTCATTTTGTAGAATAATACTCCGTAATACGCAAAATACTACCCAAATATGTTTATTGATCATGTCGATACCATTTTATTTATAATTTGTAATTTGTAATATCGTATGCATCTCATGTGATAAAAATGATATGAGGCACAGTTGCATACTCCACTTGATGTACTAAGGTACAATACACCTACCGTAAGTGTTGCTCATGAGACCGCGTAACAATAAATTCATATAATTCATATTAATATTATACGGAGTATAGGTTTTTCAATATAACCTTGTGTCAAACAACACAGTTAATGAACATCCCTAATTGAATCTTATCTCGATCAGTGCCATACCCTCGTGTTTTTTCGATGTTGTATCGACTTCTTAACTTATGCCTAAACAAATTAATCAAAAAAAAAAAAAAAAATCATACCCCGACATAATTTTGGCTCCAATTTCGTCTACGTAAAATCATTTGTTTTTTTTTCTAAAAGAACAAATTCTCACATAAAAATATCGTGAATGTACTAGTATTTACTACTTTATTTAAATTAAACTGAAACTCGTAAAATTTACTACAAATATAGTTTTCCATGTATTAATAAGAGACACAATTATCAATAATACAATTACAATTCTTGACAAACTTTTCTCATTAATTGTGTCATACCATATCGTTATAGAGTATATAATCGACCTTGGAACTCCAATCATCACCTTAAGGTTTTGGTTGAATTGGTTCCTTGACATGGTATCGGAGTTCATAATTATACCTTAGGTCTATTAATGAAAACCGGGCCGCTTCATTATTTCACACCATATTCCTCAACACATTTAATTTCCTCCATTGTTACTTAATAGGAATGGAACAGTAAAATTGAAAATAAATAAAGGCATCTTAAACAATGGTGTAGACAATGTTAAAGTATGAGACTTTTCTAGGTCGTTCTAGAATTGTCTAGAAGTGTCCGGAATGTTCTAGAATAATGTAGAAGCATCTAGATTGTACTAGAGAAAACTAGAACTTCTAGAGATATCTTGTAAGTAGTGTAGAAGAACTCTAGGATCTTGCAAGTCTAGGTTACTCTAGAATGTCCTATTCTAGAGAACACTAGGAATGTAAGAGAAGGAGGAGGAGCACTATAAATAGAGGCACTCCCCTCCCATTTTCATGTATCCAACAAATCCACAACAAACTAATCAACAAACAATTTCATTCAACTAATCAAACTAACACTTATTCTCTACACCACTTCTCCCTTTACTACCTTATAAACCTACAAATACGCGACGGAAAAAAGATTTTGGCTACACTTGGTGGACCATGTCACCCTGCATTCCATCCAATAAGAGAATTAGAATTAAGATTGTGGGACCACATTTATCTTAAATAAGAAAGCAAAATGTAAGGAAACTTGCTGAAAAATAATAGTGGAGACTTCATTGATTCTGGTGTGCGATAACATGATACACCAGATATACCTAAAAATATTTCTGCATCACAATACCGGAGATAATATATAACAAATACGTAGGACTTAAAGGGTTAACTATATTGGTAAAAGCACAAATACTCCTTATTATTCATAATTTGGTTGCCCTTTGAAAAACACACGAATTCGAAACTTCATGTGCAATCTAATTCCTACATGGGTAACCAAACACTTTTGCCGAATTCAGCTAAATTGAACGAGGGAACTTAATTCCCGTAACTTAATTCCCGTAAATTTGAAGTTCCTTCGAAATTTTTCTTCCTTGATCAACCAAACAACCCCAGTCTTATGATGCGGCTTTCGTTTTCAATTTTTTCGATCCTTTTTTCAATTTTATTTTTCTATAGTGAGAATAAGGGTAACGTAAACGCTCTCATTATCATTCACATAAAAGATACAAATAAATATAGTGGCTATTAGTGAAAATGTCTTTCTTTTCCTACAAGTGATAAGACTTTTTTGTCATGCCAAATAGATGATTATTAGAGAAAATCCTATTCTTCTCCAAATAGGAGCAAATTAAACTAAACAAATGATGCTAAGTTACTATCATTAATAGTGGGCATCCATTTTTGGTGTTAACAAACAAGATAAAGCTCAATTATAGCCACAACTTAGCAATTCCCATAGCTGAATCATCCACTTGATGTATTTTCTCCATAATTTCAGGTCCTCCACCCGAACCATCCTCAAATTGCCCATACATTAATTAAGTCTTAGTCATCCTTTAATACTATCAAATTATTTATCGAGTTTTCTAACGATGTATATTCAAAGTGACACGATAAGAAACTATAATAAATTGATTTTGTCTAATTATCTAAATTATGTCTCCAATTTATTTTTGAAGTTGGTAGTGTATGCGCGAGCATTATTTATTGTAATCTTTCATCATTCTTTTCATAATGATTTGCAGTACCTATGTCCTTATTCGTACGTAACCTAATTGAAAAATTGAACAATCTATCGTTAATCTAATAGGGCCAATCAGATAGGGTGTACGAAATAATTTATCGTTAACCAAGCATGTATACTTTTTATTTATTTAATAATCTCTCTGTCCCGGTCATTTGTTAACATTCTTCATTTATAGGTGTACAAGTCGATTGTTAACATTTCTATATTTAGTAACTTTATGTGAGTAAAATACTAGTCTACCCTTAATTTCACCTACTCTAGAACTCATTTAATCTCACCACATTTCCTTTCTCCTATTTTCAACAATAAAATATGTAGTCATATTAAGGATAAATTGGACTTTTAATCACTTACCTTATTTTTTGTACAAAAAGTAAATGTTAACAATTGAGTGAGATGGAGGGAGTAGTTTCTTATTGTACGCTCTTTGAAAAATCGATTTAATTTATCATCTTCCAATGTTGTGTATACACAAGTTGAAAGAGGTGAAGCTTAATCTAGCTAGGAATGTACGAGCATCATAATTGGGGAGTTTGCAGTAGTGTTTACGGAGTAAATGTCCTATATAATTTCTTTTGAAATGAAGGTTGAGATGGTTATTTGACATGGTAATAGAGTCAGCATGATCGAGAGATCACTGATTCTAATCTCACCACCCCTCATTTCTAAGTGAAATATCTAAGCATCGAGTATTCGGAGACCCGTAGTTGCAGTCACACTACAAGCCTAGAGGGCATTTGTTTGAGGGGGCGTGTTAAAGTATTAAACTAATTCAGAACCTCCAACCATCGATTTAAGATTTTGGTTGAGTATGTCCCTTGACACTTTTATTTATCATCTTCCAATGCCGTTACAACGGTCGATTTGTGTCATAAATTTATAATAGGACCATGATTTCGGGCTTTGCCTAAATGGCAAACGGAATAAATTACATCATGTAGTAACAACAAATGGACAAGGTCTACCAATCAATGGCATATGGACTTATGCCTTTGTGGGCCTGTAAGTATGGATCGAAATTTTTCATTTTTTGAAAGCTATGGGTCCAATTTTAGGACCAGAATAATGGTGTTTTGAAATTTACATGTTGCCTTGTTGGTACCGCAAAATTGTCTCATTTGGTGTTGTGTAACACTTCCTTAAAGTTTTTTGAATTTATCGAACGAATGAATATGGTTGTCATAAGTTTTGGCCACGATCATTTCATGACTTCTCTTATAATACGAGATGTTAATAGAGTAAGTTTTCTGTGAGATTATCTCACACTAAATTATTATGAGTTTATCAGTATAATTCAAGGTTTAAGAGGACGAAAAATATAAAGAATATATACTATCATAAATAAAATATGTCAAACATTATAAAAATCATTATGAAATTAGGATGTCACAATTATTATTAAGTTACAAAAATCATACAAATGATTAAAAATGTTGGTCTTACAATAAATTGTTGTAAGATGATCTTAGCAAGAATTAGTGAATAAAAAACAAGTTTAGATAAAATCACTTATTGTGTGTATTCTACTCCCCCCATTTATTCTTTTCGGAATTACTCTTTATAGATAAATTTTACTCGGTTTAGTTTGTAATTTTATTTTTAATTTTTCCTTTGGACAATTTTACCTCTAAACCTTAATTATTTTTCTAAATAAACTCAATTATTTTGATTAATTATTCAATCTACAAACTCAATTATTTTGTTATTATGGACTCCAATTCGGTTGAAAAACAGGTTTAAACATTAATTTTTTTTGTTTATTTGATTATTATACATTTTTTATATTTTTACGACGTAATTAAATAACGGCGATAAACGTTATGCTTTGGTGGGTTGGTGGGTTGGTGGGTTTGGAGGGGAGCAGCGGACACGGTGGGGGCGGCGGAGATGGTAGGGTCGGCGGAGATGGTAGGGGTCGGTGGAGGGGAGGTGGTTTTTTCTTTTTAATTTTATTTAATTAAACTTGATTGGCAGTGCTGTAGTTAGATTTTAGGGGCCCATATTCTAACATTGATCATGCATGAGTCCCTTAAAAGTCATATAATAAGCATTAAAAAAACCTCTGTAATATATACGAGTATATTATTTGAAATTAAAATATATCACAATAGCATCTATGTTCATCATTTTAACATACTCAAAATACTCGCACTTTGAAAACGTAAAAGTTCAATGTTGTATCACTTAAACGTAGATGAGGCCCCACAAAATTAGAGGCCCCTACTCTAAGAACGATTAACACACCCTAAAAAACGGCCATGTTGATTAGTACGTATGACCAAAATGGTGAATTAGCAAAAACAAATTATAAAAATGAAAAAGATGAACAAATGAATAATATATCTCAAAATGAAATAAGTAAACAAATAACCGAAATGTGGGGAATAAAAAAATTGACAAGTGGGTGATAAAGTGGTAAAAAATTACTAAACTAATGATATAAGTGGAAAATGTAGTGGCATATTTAGAAAACAAATAGGAATAACTTGATCAAAATCAATTGAAATTGTTGCCAAAAGAGAAAAAAAAAAAGAAAAATGGGAAGAAATAAATAAATTACCCAAAAAAGAAAGTGAAAAGAAAAAAAGAAAATGAAGATTATATTAACATGTGATTTTATTTTGTTAATTTGATATTTTAGGATGATTACAAATTTATTTATATGCTAAAATTATTCAAGTTACATATGTTTGACATCGCTAAAAATCATTTTATTGACAAAATAAAATTATATTGTCAATTATGTAACAACTAATGTAGCACCCGTACAAATGCACGGTTTTTATAGTGTACTTTATATAATAAATTTAAAGTTTTGTTAAATTTTTAATTATACTTATATCTATAAGTTGTAATATGTTATTAGAAATAGGCTTGTTTAATACTACACCTCTAAAGAAAACATCTACAATAAAATTAATGTGAGATGTCACACATGGTTATTTTATTTTTTAAATACAAAAACTTGTATGAGACGGTCTCATACGTGGTTATTTTATTTTTTAAAAATTGATGATTATTTTCTTTGTTATAAGTGTCACGTGTGAGACGATTTTATGTGAAACCTATATTAAAAATAAAAATAAAAAAAGGGAAATGTCTAGGAAAAGGTGGCGCTTCTTTACACTTGTATATATCAGACCTATAAGTGCCACCTAATGCTAATATCCAGAACATGCACAGAAAAATTTCACTCAAATAGAAAACGGTACATATAAGAATTTCTAATAGAAAAAAGAACAAAAAAAAAATCAATGAAAAGGAAATCAATCAACAATCATAAGTTGATATATTCCAACAATCACCATCATATTTTGTTCGAATACTCAATTCAGATCATTTCCACCAATTTCCTTTTTCCATATACCGTTATACACACAGAATTAATCAGCTTCATCATCGTCTTTTTTGCGTTTTGATACTTTGAGCTGTTGCATGTGGATGAAAACTGCCAATGAGAACTCCATCAATTTATACACGCCCTATATTTGTTTTGTGTAAATTTGGAAAATATCTTTAAAATTATGTTTTCCATTGGTATTGTTTTAAAATTTTGATTTATTAGGTTAAAGTATATGATTAGGGAAGTACGTTAATTTTTTTGGTGAAATTGGTTACGTATATATGGGAACTGCAGAAGATATGGGAATAACATATGTGCAAAATATTAGCTACATTAATTAAATCAGGAAATGAATAATTATAAAGAATCTTACCGAAGTGAATGATGGAGGCACTACGTAATTATAATTAGATACATGAATTATAAAGAATCTTTCCAAAGTGAATGAAGGAGGCCCAACTTAATTATAATTAGATACATGAATTAGATTAGGCCTTTGTTGATAGGGGCCCAATTAGTTAAGATGTAGTTGGCGGGAAACCAAAGCCTTGAGAGAACGACACGTCAGCAGTTAATGCTTGAGTGTATTCACTTTTAGTATATAGTAAATGATATGTCGGGATACGCTGTACAATGAGTCATATTTTATATATTAGAACAACCATTGTGAAGAAGAGTTTCACGTCTAAGGTCCCACAACGACGAGATAGAGAAGAGTTGAACCCTTTATAAGCCAAGAGCTCCTACGGCTTGTGAAGTGGACCAACTCTTCTCTCTACGGACGTGGCCCAAGCCCATACATTGGATCTAATAACTATCGTCTCCATATTGATGTAATCACGTTTACAGTTGCTTTTTACGCGTCGTTGGGCGGGCCCAGTAAAGGAGTGAGGTAAGGGTATTTACATCAATTAAATTTACTCATATACGGAATCCGGCCTAATAGACCTGGCCAAGGGCTTAGCGAGCCAGTAGAGGGCCAGGCCTATTTGGCTCGACTCGAGCACGACAGGAGGGTCGGGCTTCATCGGGTTGATAAAAACTCGAACCAGGCTAGGACCTTCTCTCAGGAGGGCTGGGCCCAATTTTGTGGATTAATTTAATTAAAATCTAAGACGGAAGCTAATGGAAACTCAACCATCCTAAAAAACAATTAGCAATAATTGACAAGCCCATAAACATTATAAATTGGACAATTTTTATTTCATCACCGATGTGGGACACTTCACTTCACTTCACGTGGGCAGGCATATATTCCGACAAAATAGAACACTATGGGATGGAGTGAGTACATAGATACATACAACGTGTGTAATGGGACATCCGTGGGATGACGTTGGCTTGCGGGGCCGACGAGGTTATTAAGATCTTGTTTGAGGCTGGTCGGGCCAGATTTTGACGGGTCGGGGTGGGCCTCACAAATTGAGACCCGATTGGCAGTCTGGGCCGAACCAGGTGGGGTCAGCTCGTTGAATTGGCCACCTCTATCAGAACAAGAAGGTTGGTTATAGTTCGGGTTAGAAACCAACTTGATAACACTTATAATCAGTTTAAACTCAATTCGAGTCAAAATGAACTCGTGTTTGAACTCAAGCTTTGCTCGACCCAATTTAAGTCAATATGAGTGCGAGTCGTCCAAATGAGCTCGAGTTTGTGCGATTTGAGGCAAGCCCAAGCTAAATAACGCTCGGATTATAAGTTTTGAAAGTTTTAAATGTGGCGGTCTCATTATAAGTTCTATAATAAGACCTTTTAGATGAGAATTGTTTCTCACCAATTTTTTTTTAAGTGTTTGTAGTGTAAATCTTCTGCTAAGACGGTTTTATCGGAGACATACTATTATAAATTTACTTAATCAATGATCAATCTCTCGTTTTAATATTGGATTTATATTGTTCGTTAAGTTAAGTTATTGTACATCTTTTCGTTATGTACTTGTGTTTTTGTGGGTAATTTACATTTTAGGACAAAAGTTCATTTCTCCGAACTTTCAGTTATTCACAAATTTTTGAATGAGATTGTTATATATTTACAATAAATTAATCGCGATTGAAATATGAATGTTATTGAGTAAATTGTGCTCCTTTATTGACCTCCAAAAGTAATCATATTTTAGATACAACCATCTTATAAAAAAAAGTACGGAGTACTCTATATCTTACTTTCACCAAAGCTGGTCTTAATAAATTGACATTATTTGACAATCATATGCCAACTTAAAATACTTCTGAACTTCACAAAATTTTGTCTAAAACTAATATATTTGTTTTAAGTTTAAAACTGGTCAAGTAAATATATAATGTAACAAAAACAAAAATGCCTAAGAATTAACATTAAATTTGTACCGTTTATCTAAATCTAAGACAGATATACCCGTCTTACGAAGACCGGGGAATTTAAATTTGCTTTGAACCTTTGTTTAAGACATTAAGCATCTAATTTTCTTCTATCGATTCAATTGATTATTCATGCTTTATCTCAAGTAGGTATCCCTTTTGTAAAAGGAGTACTATATTATATAGATGTCATACTCCTTCAAGTGGATTGTATAGATTTTTCACTAGTGTTTTCCTTTAGATTGATTATTATACTACGAAGTACTTGTATAATTGTTTTCACTAGTCCACCTTCATTAATGGCATTTACTAGTGCGTTTATAATTTGTTTTTTGTGTGGCAAATCAAGTTATAATGTAATGTGAACATTCATTATAGATGCTTCGATTATAGTTCTACAAATATAATTCAACATGTACTCCGTATCCAATAAATACACGTAATGTGTGTAAAACCTTTTTTTTGTAATAATTGAACGTATACTTCATTCGTTTCAGTCATTTGTTTATCTTAATTTTGGCACAAAAATCAAAGAGAGATGAGGAGATCATTTGTAATTATTGTTATTAAATGACATGTGGACAATAATGAATATGGAAGATCAAATTACTCATTAATTGCATTCCCAATATAAAAAAAAAATAAACAAAGAATGATATACCAAAATAAAATATGTTATAACTTATAAGTAAATAAATTAATGCAACGGTTGGTTTCAAAAAAAAAAAAAAAAAAAAATTAATGCAACGGAGAGAATACATAATTTCCTGTCATCTACTAATAAAAAGCTAGTTCATATGATGGAAACAATATTATTATAAATTTTTGTCATACATTAGTTGACTTCAATATATTAGAGAATCAGTCTATAGGTAACCCACATTATTAAAGCATCAAGAATAAGATAGAATTGCGCTGTCTAACCTTATTAATCGCAGAGTCCATGCCCGGAGTCTTGTTGGATTAAAGGCATGTCGTCGAGCCCCGACCATCTCGCACCTGTTTTTTGCTGACGATAGCCTAATTTTTAGCACAACAGATGAAAGAAA
>JAUEKU010034112.1:0-23444 GCA_032274805.1 Gypsophila paniculata | reverse complement strand
ATAATAATAATAATAATAATAATAATAATAATAATAATAATAATAATAATAATAATAATAATAATAATAATAAAAATCACGCATTTTTGCGCGGGGGTTAAACTAGTAAGTCATATAAAAAAGAATTTTAAAGTCAATTAAAAGTGAGTATTATGTTATTAATTCTATATTTTAATCAAAATTATAAATTTCGAGTATATCACTACAAAAAGAAGACTAATTAGCGTCAAGCGAGAATTGGTCGCAAATGGGGTTTGCGTTTTTAGACGTAAATCAGCGACCCTTTGTAATATTATTGTTCTAATCGGAGTAGTTGAGGTAGAACTGATGTTGACGGGTTTTGAACTCGGGTCACACATACCGCCTCTACAAGATTCTACCGGCTGAGCTACCTCACATTTATGTTAATAATTACGTAGTGGTTATACTTATATTATAGCTAAATTAGCGTCCAAATTTTAGTAGTAGTCTCAATATTGGTCGCAAATAACAATTTTAGCGTCTAAATTTTAGTTGGATACAAATTTAGTTGCTCATATATGACAATTTAAAATGCCGATTATTATATTTGCGATACTTTTGGCGACCAAGTTGTAGGTAGTCGCACAATTGGTAGTTAATAATAATTTTAACGTCCGCTATATAATTAGACGTAATTACGGTTGCTAAATTAGCGATCAACGCTGTGTTTGTGGCAAGTTTGGTCACTAATGGTAATTTTAGCGTCTGACAATAGTTGGTCGCAAAAATTAGTCGCAAATTAGCGATAGTTAGCTACTATCGTATTGTTAGTCGCTATTTAGGGACTACAATTCAATTAGTCGCAAAAATGGTTGCTAATTGCAATTTTAGCGTCCAAATTATAGTTAGACGAAAATTTCAGTTGCAAATAAACCATTTTCATGTAGTGTATATATATTTATAACGTAAAAAAATAAAATACTCCGTATAAGTGTAAAAAAGGCGGTAATCCACCCGTATGTTGACCTTAACCCGACCCGAAACCCGGCCCGTACAAACCCGTATTTTTAAAAACTGAAATACACTCGCCCCGTTTTGTACCGAATCCGTGACCCGCCCGATCGACCCGTTTGACAAGTCTACCTATGGTTCAGGTTGAATCTGCTTAATTCAGATCGAGTTTTTTGAGTTAGGTTTGTTTAACCAAACTTATAGTCTCAACTGACTTTCTCAGCATTTTGGTGGTCGAGAATACATTCAAAAAGAGTTGGTCGTCATTTTGTACGGAGCAACAGCCTTTTATACCTACTAGTGCGGCTACTACACCCTACATGATTCCTTATTACAGGCATATATATGCATATCGAATACGTATAGTCGTATATAGCATAAGCAGTCATACATTTCATAACTTATAACGTCGTGAAAATCTTGAGGATGATGATTCTTAAAAATCTTACTATGGATTTTGATTCTCTTCCACTTGCTATTATTATTCATTCAAGATATAAGCAGCATTTTATATCTGATAACAACATTTGGCATCTACTCTTTCAACAATTTGTGATTGGATTTTTGTTTCACTGTTTTTTGTTTGGTTAGTTGTGCAAGTGGCTTGTAGCATCTACCTCTTTTGATATGTGGAGTAAGAATTGTCCACTCATTTTACATGACGTTCGGGTTCTGCACTTAGCTAGGCACTTATTTGCTACTCGGGTTTTGCCTGTAAGTAAGTGTCGGATGCTAGCGCTCGAGAGGGTTTTAATGGTTGTTTTATGAGTTTTTTCATGTTTTTGGCCCGAGTTGAAGTGTCGTGCCACACTGCCATGCCACATATGACACGCAGCCAAAGTAATGTTTAATTACTCGACTATATTACTCCCTCCATTTCAATGAGAAAACCTATAGGGATTTGACACCAATTTTTAGGAGGTGGAAAAAATAAGGGTAAAGTCACTGACGGACCTGGGGGTGCACGTGCCCCCACACGAATTTTGATTTTTTTTCTTAATTAGCATAGAAAATAAAAATATATATAAATTGGTGACATAAATGCACAATTAATCTAAAGGTGCACAGTGATAGGTGCATATACTATTAACCCTAAGGTCTAGGTTTCGAGACTTTCTTAGTCTAGTGACATTCCCGCGTGCCTATTCACTTCTCTTTTTTTTTTTTTGGGACTTTTATTTGTGAAATTCAAATTATTTTCTACCCGTAAATTTTGTTAATAGTATCAATATTGTTATATTCTCCTATTACCTAATTGTGATGTAAAAGTTTTTTTTAACTCAAATCTCTATTTGTACAACCTTAATTTATAAAGTTGACCAGTATGCTTGTAAATGGGATTTAGATGAGTTGATTAATTTTAAATTTTTGTTATTGCATCACCAATTTTAGTCTGTCTTATAATCTTACGATAATGTTTAGTTACATTCATAATGTTTAATGATTTACTATTGAATAATTGTTTAGTTACATTCATAGAGAGGGATTTCTTTGCTCAAGTTAGTGATGATGATGTATTGAAATGCTTTCAAAACATGAAATCTCGTCGGATAGATGTAAATTTCCCTTAATTTGTATTTTTGACGTTATGCCTTTATATAATGGCAACGATGAATTTTTTGATATGTTATCCGTATCTTGAACTGATAGTGCACCCACACTCCTAAACTTCTGGGTACGCCACTGCTTAATGTTAATGTAGTCACCTTAAACCTTTAAGTGGCCACTTTTTGTTACGAAGAGCATATCGTACGTGTACGACCGTCGCACACTCGCACACAAAACTTACTCCAAACTCATAACATGTGTTTCTTCAGCGGAAGTTTAATTTCGATAATCATACCTCAAATCTATAAAGTACTCCCTCCAATCCAATCCAGTCTTCCCATCTACTTTATCACACTTGCCGAGACGCGCTTTGCGACATCAATATCTTTAGTTACATAATATTAAAAATTATAAAAGTTTAATATTTTATTGTACTCATGAAGACGAATCAAACAAGATCCCACATGACTATATTTTATCTTATATATTTTAAAAAATATCAAAAATTCTCTACACTAATGAATAGTGCCAAGACAAAGATGAGAAGATTGGATTGGATTAGAGGGAGTATGAACTTTTGATAACCAAAGTGAGAGTTGGGTAATGGGTATGACTTATTCCCATCCCCTTGAATTGATATCAACTCTTTTAAAAAAATTTATACTAATGTTGTAAATTGCGGACATAATTATTTTTAAGAAAATATATTATTTTTTCTTCTCTCTTTATAAATAGTTGAACAACCTTTTTTTTAAGAATTATTAAATAGGTTCGTAAGTTCTTTTGTTCATATTTTTGTACTATTTTAACACTTAATTTTATTATATATAGAGGTAACTAATACAAAGTACATTTTACATTATGTTACATATATAACAATGTTAAATATAAAAGTTATTTAATTCTTGATTCCAAAAGTGAACCTAACACTACATATTGAGAATGAAATTTTAGCCTCAAATCGACTTGATTTGATTATCGATTTTAAACTCATACCATAAATTAAACCAAACGCCCTAATAACGTGTTTGGATATGGTCATTTCATTTGAAAATGTCGATTTGATCCAAATTACGTGTTTGAGAAAATTTAAGAATTTGAATTTGGATTTGAACAAAATCTAACCCTCAATCTAATACATGCATATAAAGTTGGTAACCGTCATTTCATTTGAAAATATTTCATTTTCTAGATTTCAAATTAAGATTTTCAAATGATCTAAGATAATGTTTGGGAACCATCATTTCATTTGAAAATATTGATTTGAAAACTGAAAAGTGAAATAACAAAATTATAATAAATGACATAGAGTAGGGATTGAATTTGGATATACCAAGTTCATGCATGTATTGGATTGAGAGTTGAATTTTGTTCAAATCCAAATCCAAATTCTTTGATTTTCTCAAACATGTAATTTGACTCAAATCGACATTTTCAAATGAAATGACTATATCCAAACAAACCATATATTAATTAACCCATTTAGCATAGTAACAAGTTTCAAAAAAGATATTAAAAGGTCACTAATGATCCGCTTATTGCTAATTATTAATTGGGTTTTTCTAACGTGTGTCAAACTGGAACACGTTAATGATTTAAAATTTGATATATTGGGAAAGAATCTCAAAGAAAATTAACTTACTTGATGACTTACATGATTCACATGTAATAAATTTTTTTTAATATATTAATTTTTAAATCATTAACATGTGCCAAATTAGCACACGTTAGAAATACCCTAATTAGTTAACCACTCATTCAATAAACTTCGTAATTGATCTTTCGCACATAAGTTTTAATGAAACGCTTACTTTTTTTTCATAAAAATTCTATTAGCTACCCTTTTACCTTCTCCATCTCTCTATTCCGTCTCCATTTAATAATTAATGATCTAATTCTCCAAATAAAAAAAATAATTAATTTGTTATCAAAATTTTCCAATTGTTCTATTAGAAGTTACAATTTATATATTAAACTAATAAATTTTAAATTTATATAAATTAATTTTAATTTTATTAAATTAGAGATTTTAATTACTTTTTAATTAATGTTTGAGGAAGGCTATTGGCGTCAAACTGTCAATTGGGGTTAAGAGTGGGGGTGGGGAAGGCTGTTGGCATCAATTGGGGTTTGAGGAAGGCTGGTACCGGCAAGATGGAGTGGTTGTCGGCGCCAGAAAGGTGGAGGGGTTGTCGGCGCTGGAAAGGTGGAGGAATGGCGAGCCGCCATTGTGGTGGTGGACGGTGGAGGTTATGGGTGGTCGGGTGATTTGGGATTTGAGAAAGAGAGAGTTGAAAAAATTGTATGTGAAATTATAAAAGGGTAAAATTGTCAATTGTGTATGCATTGAGTAACTCGCGTATGCGATTGAACAACACCCATAAACTTTTAAGGATGTTTGATTACAATTATAGTATGAGTTTGGAATCTTGATACCTTGTATTTGGTTTTTTTTTTTGGAATTTAAAATTAGTAATTAAATAAATTTTTAGATTTATAATTGTTATATATGTAACAAAGTTTTTTGACATGTACTGTAATTGTTTAAGAAAATCATAGTAAAAACTTACAAACCTTTTTAATCAGTTCTTACTCAAAAAAAGATTATTTCAATCATTTATATATGTCGTGAGACGAAAAAACTAATCTATTTTTATAAAAATAATTATGTTGGCAATTCACAACATTAGCATAAAATATTTTTGAACAAAGTTGATACTAACGGGATTGGAATGTGACATACTCACCTCCCACTTAGATATCAAAATCCAATACTTCGTGTATTTGAGGTATGGGTATTAAAATTAAAGTTTATTTAAACAAACACATGGTATGGATTATTGGAAGGAATCAAATGCTCAAACAATTTGCAAGTGAAATACAATTTTTTACAAAGCTTAATTACTTTTAGAGGGTCAATTAGTTCTTTCGTAGTAAAGTATCCGCTTCATTCTTAATCATGTTTTAATGATAAATTTACAAAATAATGATAGAATAACATTGTTATTATTGATCTAATGAGACTGCCATCATCAAAGGAAATTAGGGATGCCATTTTCAGCATTCCTGACATGAAGTCACCTGGTCCTGATGGGTATACAAGTCTTTTTTTTCAAGAAGTCTTGGGATATTGTTGGAGAGGAGGTGGTGATGGCTGTGAAGGATTTCTTCACATCTAGGAGACTTCTAAGGCAGGTAAATGCCACTATTATTACTCTGATTCCCAAATCAACTCAACCTAAGTCTGTTTTGGAGTTTAGGCCTATTGCTTGTTGTAATATTCTATATAAAGTCGTAGCAAAGATCCTTTGCAATAGATTGAGTAGGGTGTTGCCTGACATATTATCTGAGAACCAGAGTGCTTTTGTGAGGGGCAAGTCTATTTTGGACAATATTCTTATGTGTCAAGACCTTGTCAAGCTTTATAATAGAAAATCTTGCTCCCCAAGATGCATAGTGAAGATTTATTTAAGGAAAGCCTATAACTCAGTTGAGTGGATGTTTTTAAAGGAAAAGATATGTTGATGGCCCTGAAATTTCCTACATCCTTTGTTATGCTAATTATGGAGTGTGTCACCTCTCCCAAAGTCCCACCTATTCTTTGAAGGTTAATGGTAATATGTTTGGGTTCTTTCTTCGGAAGAGAGGACTTAGACAGGGGGATCCTCTATCCTCTTTCTTGTTCACTACCTGCATGGAGTACCTGAGCAGGATATTATAGGTGATAGCACAGCAGGAGTTTAGGTTTCACCCACTTTGCAAGAGAGTTGGGATTAATCACCTCTGCTTTGCTGACGATCTAGTTCTGTTCTGTAAAGACAAACAAGATTCAATGGAGCTCATGATCAGGGGTTTTTAGCCTTTTCTAAAACCTCTGGTCTTTGTATGAACACTGCCAAATCTGAATGCTATTTCAATGGAGTGTCTATGGAAGTAAAGATCAATTTTTTGGCTGTATCTGGTTTTAAGGAGGGAAGAATGCCTTTTAGATACTTTGGTGTCCCTTTATCACCTAAGAGACTGTCCAAGATGGAGTGCAAAATTCTTGTGGAAAGAATTGTTGCAAGAATAAGATGTTGGAGGAGCAGAAAACTATCTTATGCCGTTGCTTTCAATTCACACCTATTGGGCTTCCATTTTCTTACTACCCAATAGAGTTATCAAAGATATTAAAAAAGTATGCAGACAATACTTATGGGAATGAGTCTCAGAGGGATCTAAAGTCCTAAATGTGGCCTGGCAGACTGTGTGCAGTGCTAAGGAAATGGGTGGACTGTGAATCAGGGATGCATTGAGATGGAATATAGCATCAATTGGCAAGTTTGCTTGGTGGATGGCAACTAAGCAAGATCATCTATGGGTTAAATGGATTCATAGCGTCTATTTGAAAGAGATAGATTGGAAGGAATATACACCAAGGACTGATGTCAGCTGGGCATGGAGGAGAATTTGTAAGGTGAAGGATGTCATGAAAACTGGATACACGGGTAATGTTTGGGACCATAAAGCGACTGGATATACAATCAGTGATGGATATGACTGGCTGCAGCCTATGCAAAGCAAAGTGATATGGAGAAGAATGGTGTGGAATAGATATAACATACCAAGGCACTCTTTTATCTGCTGGATGGCAGTGCAAGATAAATTACTCACAAGGTGTAGGCTACAACAATGGGGGATCTGCTCAGATTCTATGTGTGCTATATGTTTGGATGGTATTGAAACAATTGAAAAACTTTTTTTTTAATGTCCTTATAGTCAGGCCTGCTTGCAGTTGCTACAATCATGGTTGGGTTGTGCTCAATTCAGCTGGATGCAGGTGCTGTATAGATGGCACAGGTGGGGAAGGATTATACAAAGGCAGGTCGTCTTAGCTGCTGTGGTGGTCTTTGTCTACCATATATGGTTTGCAAGAAATAAGGGGAGACTGGAGGAAGCCATACTCAGACCAGAAATGGTACTGCAATTGATACATAAGGAACTAAAAGGAAGGATTGCAGGGCAGGTTACGAACATACACAGGAGGGACCAAACATGGCTGATAAGCATAAAGGATTATTACAGGAGGTTTGTTCATGTTATGTGACTGTGTACAAATGATAGGAAAATGGAAAGTGGGATCTAAAATGACGTAAATACGTTTTTATTTGAAGTTAATATAATTACAAGTTTACCAAAAAAACATTGTTATCTTTCAAAACTATTGTGAATTAAAACCTTTCACAAAATTTCTTTCTTTAAACATAAGTTTTAATAGTATTTAAATCGGTTGATAATAAGGCCTTAACCAATGACTCGATCGAAAAAGAATTATACAATCGGTTATATGTATATGCAATTTTACAAAATTGTTGAGCTTAATAATTATTTATATAAATTGAACACCATAACGCAATAACTTTGTAATAAAATGGTGCCGATTAGAATAGTTCTAATTGATTCATGCTGATTAAGTGGGTAAAGTATTTCATAGAAATGTTAAGCAATTCTTGGGTTAGACTATCTTAATACTCTCTATAAATTACTCTGTTCCTATCATTCATTTGTTTACCTTTAATTTTAGTATAAAAACCAAGAAAATCGCATTTAATACAAAATTCCCTTAGTTAGGGATACACAAATGGATTTATGGGGAAAAAATAAGGACAAATTAGTCAATTAGTATGATAAAAACTTCTAAAAATGAAAAGATAAGCAAATGAATGATATACTAAAAATGAAATAGGTATATATAAAGCCCATTATCTTATTGTGTGTTGGGCCTAGGGCGGTTGGCCCTAGGCAAGGCACTTGTATTATAAATACGTTTGATAATCTAATAAACAAATCAAGTCGTTCATTCATAACATACACCAAATTTGACATGGTATCGGCCTATCCAAAAACAAAACTACAATTCTAATACAAACCCTACTTTACCCATCATGGGCGAAAAAGACAAAGACGAAGAGTCGTCTACTCCCACAAAAATTGACCCTACCTCGCCGTACTTCGTCGGCCAGAATGACAACCTGGTGACCGTATCACCGACGTCCGTCTGAAGCTTGATAACTTTGATGATTGGTCCTATTCGGTCCGTACTGCGCTCAAAGCGCGTCGTAAATTTGGCTTTCTCAATGGGACGTACAAGGAACCCAAGGCCCCGTGTACTCAAGAGGATTGGGAAACTTTGCACTCCTTGCTTGTCTCATGGATTATGCAGACGATCGATCCCGAGGTAAAATCTCTTCTTCCAAATTATGAGGATGCTAAACAATTATGGGATGATCTCCATGAGCGATTCAGTGTTACCGATGGCCCAAAGATACAACAAATTAAAGCCGCCCTACATGAGTGTCGTCAAACGGAGTCTATGTCTGTAGCAGTTTATTACGGAAAACTATGCCAGTTATGGGATGAGCTCGACAAACAGGAGCCCATTATTACATGTACTTGTCGTAAGTATACTTGTAATATTAGTAAACAATATGCTGAACGTCGTGAATCTGATCGTATGCATCGTTTCTTGCTGGGTCTGTCGTCTACACATTATGGGTCCCTGAGGTCTGTCCTGTTGTCTCAAACCCCGCTACCCAGTCTGAATCGAGCATTCCATCTTATTTCCCAAGAAGAGAGGGTGCGTATGTCTGGCCAGCCACTTATGGAAACTGCCACCTTTTCCGTTCGTACAGCCTCTCAGCCTTCTCAATCCATTCCCTCTGCCCAACTTCCGAAGTCGGAGCGACAAAAATTGGTATGTACTCACTGTCATCGCACCGATCATGACCGAAGTATGTGTTTTGATCTTCTAGACGAACTCCCCGATTGGTGGTACGAGTTGCGCGGGATTAATAAACCTCACAAGGGAGGTTCGAGTCGTGGTGGTCGTGGTGGTTTTGGCCGCGGCGGTGGTCGCTCTGGTGCTGGGCGTGGTGAGTCCCACAAAACAGAGAGCAAAGGGGACTCGAGCACTACTGTACATGCTGCGGCAGTCGACGGGAAGATTACAGAGGGCATTACTGTTTACGGTACTTCTCAACACTCTTTTGCGGGTAAGTGGTTGATTGATACGGGTTGCTCGCATCATGTTACGGGCACCTATGCTCTGCTTCGTGATGTCCATAAGGTTCCCAGTCGTGTTGTGGGCCTCCCCGATGGCACCCAGCTCCGTGCCTCTTATGTGGGCTGTGTCGACCTTACTCTCACTCTATCTCTCGATTCTGTTCTTTATGTGCCTACGTTACAATGTAATATGATATCGGTGTCGCAGTTAAGTGATACCCTCAACTGTGCACTTGTTATTGATGCTCTTCGATGTATAATACAGGACCAACGTACGAGAGTGGCGATTGGCACGGGTGACAGGTTGGACGGACTCTATTACCTACGACAAGAACCACAACTTATCACAAGAGCGTTAGCCGTGGGATCATCTCTTTCATTATGGCACAGCCGACTCGGACACCCGTCGGAAAAAGTCCTAAAATTGCTTCCTTTTTTTAATAATACGAAACAAACATTGCCCACATTGTGTGAAATTTGTCATCGTTCAAAACATATTCGAAACAGTTTTCCGTTAAGTAATAATACAAGTCGTTGTGCATTTGAGCTCGTACATTGTGATCTTTGGGGTCCGTATGATCCGCCATCTTCATGCGGTGCGCGTTATTTTTTTACACTTGTTGATGATTATTCCCGTGCGGTGTGGATTTATTTGCTTAGCTCCAAAACTGAGGTATATGACAGATTTATGCAATTCTTAGCCATGGTTGCCCGTCAATTTTCTGGAGTCATTAAGATCGTGCGTAGTGATAACGGTACCGAACTCAATAGTCTTAAACCGTATTTCACTCAACAAGGCATTATTCTACAAACCTCTTGTGTTGGCACACCCCAACAAAATGGGCGTGTGGAGCGGAAACATCAACATTTACTCAATGTAGCCCGAGCTTTAAGATTTCAGGCCGGTTTGCCTCTCCGATTCTGGGGTGAATGCGCCCTAGCTGCCGCGTATTTAATAAATCGTACACCATCCCTTGTTCTTGGTGGTCTTACTCCGTATGAGAGACTGTTTCAGACCCCTCCTCCATTTGATCGTCTTAAGGTCTTTGGTTGTTTGTGCTTTGCTCATAATCAGCGCGCCAAGTCTGACAAGTTTGCAAGTCGTGGTCGAAAATGCGTATTCATGGGCTACCCTTCAGGCAAAAAGGGTTGGTATTTGTACGATCTCGACACTCATGAATTTTTTGTATCCCGTGATGTGGCATTCTATGAGGATCAATTCCCTTTTGCTGATGTATCTGCTCCGTCTCCTGCCGTGCCTACGAGCACCGAGGAAGTTGTCCTCACTTGGGATGATTCTTGCTTGGACGAATCCACTGACAACGAGCAGCCTCATAGCCCAGCACGTACCGACCTTCCAGGGACTGCGGATGGAACAGGGGCAGTGGGGACTGAGGTTGATCAGGGAGACCCTGATTCTGGACAAGCAGAGGCAGACATACCCATGGGTCGTGGGCATCGCCCCAAAATTCCGACTAAACACCTCCGTGATTATGTGGTTGAGAGTACACTCGGTAATAGTCCGTCCGACGCCTCACAGGTCACCGTGTCGCCACCACTCTCAGGTGCGCCATACCCCCTTGTAAACTATGTGCAATGTAATAAATTTTCTGTACACCATCGCACTTTTCTGGCAGCGCTCATGTCTCAAAAAGAACCTCGCTCTTTCAAAGAGGCCGTCAAGAATGCAGGTTGGCGTAAAGCGATGGCTGCAGAAATGCAAGCACTGATCGACAATGGTACTTGGACTCTTGAGAAACTACCACCGGGGAAGAAGGCACTTGGTAGCAAGTGGTTATATAAAATCAAGTACAAGTCTGACTCTACGATTGAGCGGCTCAAGGCACGGCTGGTGGTGTTCGGTAATCATCAAACCGAGGGGGTGGACTATGATGAGACCTTTGCCCCCGTAGCGAAAATGAGTACAGTACGGACTTTCCTTGCTGTGGCGGCTACAAAGAAGTGGGTACTCCACCAAATGGATGTACACAATGCATTTCTCCATGGTGACCTCGAAGAAGAAGTCTATATGCGGTTGCCCCCGGGATTTCATTCCTCGGTTCCAGGTATGGTTTGCCGGTTACGTAAGTCACTGTACGGCCTCAAGCAAGCTCCCCGTTGTTGGTTCGCAAAATTGGGAGTTGCTCTTAAGGAGTATGGATTTAAGCAAAGCTATCATGACTACTCCTTGTTCACATACGTTAAGGATGCGGTTCACTTGCATGTTCTCATCTATGTAGATGATTTGATTGTGTCGGGTAATGACTTGGCTTCGGTTACTAGTTTTAAGCAATATCTACACTCTTGCTTTCACATGAAGGATTTGGGTGACTTGAAGTATTTTTTGGGCGTTGAAGTGGCTAGAAATCCGGACGGTATTTTTTTATGTCAAAGAAAGTATGCTCTCGACATTATTTCCGAGGTTAGCTACCTTGGTGGCAGCGCAAACCGGCGCCCACCCCCATTGAGCAGAACCACCGACTGGGACTGTCCACTAGCACCGTACTCGAAGACCCGGAGCCTTACCGTAGGTTGGTAGGACGGTTGGTCTACTTAGCCGTCACACGTCCCGACCTCACTTACGTGATACATGTACTGTCTCAGTTTATGCAAACCCCTCGGACCGATCATTGGGAGGCCGCATTGCGTGTGGTACGATACCTCAAGGGATCTCCGGGGCAAGGTCTTCTACTTCGTGCTGATGCCAACCTACAACTCTTTGGGTGGTGTGACTCGGATTGGGCAGCGTGCCCCACAACTCGTCGTTCCTTAACTGGGTGGATTGTGTTCTTGGGTTCCTCTGTTGTTTCTTGGAAAACTAAGAAACAACCGACTGTTTCTCGTTCGTCTGCTGAGGCTGAGTATCGCTCCTTGGCCGCCGTTACATGTGAAGTGAAATGGCTAACGGGACTGTTGGGTGATCTAGGCGTCCCACACTCCGCTGCAACACCAATTTCCTGCGACAGTCAATCTGCATTGTACATTGCTAAGAATCCCGTATTTCATGAGCGTACAAAACACATTGAAATAGACTGTCATTTTGTTCGAGATGCCATCCAGGATGGTCTCATTGCTCCATCGTATGTGCCTACGGATGTGCAACTCGCTGATGTACTTACAAAGGCACTAGGATTGTCGCAGTTTCAGGCGTTAGTTGGCAAGTTGGGCATTTTTAATCCATATGCTCCAACTTGAGGGGGGGTAACAAGCCCATTATCTTATTGTATGTTGGGCCTAGGGCGGTTGGCCCTAGGCAAGGCACTTGTATTATAAATACGTTTGGTAATCTAATAAACAAATCAAGTCGTTCATTCATAACATACACCAAATTTTAACAGTAAATGTCAAGGAACCAACTCAACCAAAACCTTAAGGTGATGGTTGGAGTCCCAAGAACGTTTATATACTCTAACAGTAAAAGGTCGACGATGATTGTCAACTCCCTTGAATTGGAGAGTAACATTGTTACACGTAAATATGCATAACAAAGGCTGACATAGAAGATGACACATTTCCTTTGTCGTTAGATTATGACATAGTAGTAGGTGGTCGATGATTGATGTACCAAGTGGCGACTTCCTGCTCCCACGTCGATATTTAAGAATCAATAATAATAATAATAATGTATTTTTCTAGCCAAAATAGTTAATTAACGTCAATTTATAATATAAGATAAACAAATATGTAACCAAAATGTATTTATTTAAAAAAAAAAAAAAGTACTCCATGATCCCTAACTCCCTATACGAAGAAAATGTCTTTAAAATTAAGGAGATCTTTCATGGTCCATGCCACAATCTTTATTATGCATACCGGTCTTTTTTTAATTTTTGTCTTTTGTTTCATAGGTTGGTCCTATGTTCATTATATAATGCTAGTCCTTGTTTCTTACGTTCGATCTCTTACTTTTCTACTCCAAATTTAATTTAAAATCACAACTCATCTTCTAAATATCTTATACTCCGTATTACTTTGACTAAATAATTTTATATTCGGTAGTCTTTATGATTTCTAATTTTTGTTAAAGATACACATCAATTCAAAGGGTTGAATAGCGTGTACCCTCCATTCAAGACCAAACACATCATTCTATTTATCACACACAATTTGTAAATTAAATTAATATCTTTAATTTTGTATTATAGAAAAATATAAAAGTTTGATATCATTATTGTAATTCTAGTGAAGAACCTAACAAGATCCCACATGACTATATTTATTCTTATAGATTGTCGAATAATCGATTTACTTTTGAGTTGTGAATAGTGGAGGATGAGTTTGGTCTTGAATGGAGGGAGTATATCTTAATTACGACTTCTATAGAAAAATTGAATGCTAATGATCGATATTAGGTAGTTTCGAGTTTCAATACAATAAAAAAAACGTTTCATTTTAAATATGTTTATTATCTTTATGAAAAATTTGAGCCATGACGTATGTACATAAAAATTTTTCAACAAAATATTAGTCATCTTAATGTTAAAAACTTTAAAGTTGATAAATTTAGAAATGTTGTTAAATTGATGGAAAATAAACCGTCAAAAGTAAGAGGATATAAATAAATAAAATAACACTAAGAGATCAATTCTTCGACGACAGGTTGTGTTTTTGTGTAAATTAAATATGACAGGGTAAAAAAAAAGCTTACCGAAATGTGTAGAAGCGACAAAAAAGTTGATTGTTTTTGTTTATTTAATTTTTTTTATAACTACCAAAAAAAAAAAAGTATTGGTAACCACTCCTCAAGAAGACAATTGTCTGTTAGGATATTATGAGATAATGTAGAGACCTCGACATATCTCATTTAGAGAATACGATATATCAAAATATATAGTAGAGAATAATATATTGAGATTTGCCAATATTAGAAGATTATAGTTTAACTATATAAACGGTCTCAGATTGTATTGTTAAACAACACACGAATCATCAATAATACAAAGTCATTCATATGAATTCTCTATTGTCTATTTCTATTATGGTATCAGAGCCTCGTTCCTGAGGTCTCTCGATTGCGTCGTTCCGATCTTGCCGGTGGGATTTCACCGGTTTTTAATCCCACCGGCAGGAATTTAGTAACATCTAAATTTTCTTTTAATTGTTTCGTATTTCTCTATTACTCACAAAAAAAAAAATCAATTTTCACGTTTTATTGTTGTGTCAATTGTCAAGATCACGTTCAATTGTTTCAACCATTATTGAATCGTTTGGTGTTTCATCCATTTTTGGATTGTTTTGATTACTAATACAAGAATTTTCTCTTCATTCATGGTTTCATTTCACGATGAAATACCTCCTAATTCCACCCTTTTGCTATCTTCTGCTGAAGTTTCCTAATCTCTTTGGAAAAGAATGAAGTCCTCTTCCGATCGATTTTTTTTTTTTTGGTTAGGTCCGAAAAATTGCGACGTTCCTAACTACTATCTCAACGAGTTCGAAAAGCTACGATATTCTCGTTGCCTTTTATTTTAGCGGGTTCGAAAAATTGCGACGTTCCCGTACAACGATGACCGGAGAAATTTGAATTTGGGGGGTCCGAAAAACGACGACGTTCCCTACCATCGAAGATCAAATATTGAAGATTTTGCAAACCCATGGAAATTTAGACGAATTACCATGGGTTTGAGGGGGGTGTTAGGATATTATGAGATAATGTAGAGACATCGACATATCTCATTTAGGGAATACGATATATCAAAATATATAGTAGAGAATAATATATTGAGATTTGCCAATATTAGAAGATTATAGTTTAACTATATAAACGGTCTCAGATTGTATTGTTAAACAACACACGAATCATCAATAATACAAAGTCATTCATATGAATTCTCTATTGTCTATTTCTATTATTGTCCCTTCTACAGTTCTACGTACTCGTAAAGATGATCTAAGCAATGCGCTCATTAAGAGAGAAAAAAACATGGTACGTGACGTCTTGTTTTACTCCGTTGTAAGTTCATGATTTTCCCGACATGTTAGGTATCTTGAGTGTTTTTTGCAACGGGCTTACTCACGAAGTTAGACGGACAAATTCACAAGTAAATGAGGTTTTATTTAAATTAAAATCAAACGATAATAAAAGAAGCTAAGTAGCCCACTAATTTAAGGAGAGTGTTGTACTTCTATTATTCATTCACTAGTTTGGGTGCCCAGTCACATCCAGACCACCTACGCATATCGAAAAAATACTATTAGTTATAAATGAATTATACGGAATAAATTAGGTATCGTATTTATATAGTTGAATAGTACAAAATAAAAATTTATAAATAATATCATTTATTAAGTTTATTATGATGCATGAAAAAAGTAAACATATAAGTACATATCGAGTACAAAATAATGTAAGTATAATTGAAATAATTGTACAGTTTTATGGCCATCAAATTATTTCCGAAAATCTTTGAATAGATAACGTAATCAATCACTGACTTTTAACAATCTCTAAAATAGTCCAATTTTGTTCTTAAAGAGTTTCAAATCATAAATCATCTACATCGTATTTCAAATATACGCTTAAACTTAATCTACCGTATGGACATGTCTCCTTACCTACCGAAAAACAACGTAAGATTGCATATTCGAATATAGAGGTCAAATATCTAGTATAATCACTATAGTGATCTTTTTCTTCATAAAATATTATTTTTTAATTTCCTTAATTTGATTTTGTATAGGAATAAAATTTCAAAATTATGGAATCAATGTGATATATTTTATATCTATTGAAATTGATTTTTATTTTTTTAATTAATTTAATTAATTTTTTTGTATATGATAAAGAGATTTTTATTACTTATAAAATTTTAAAAAATATCTTTAAACAACCAATCAATGCGCGCCAAATGTCGTCCATTGAAACCCTTGGTTTCCGGATTATCTAGATAGTATAGATGGATGTGATTCTACTGAACAATAACATCATAAGGACAATTTTTCAAACTAATTATATATTATTATGGTATTGTACGTATATTATAATATACCGTATTATCTTATTAGGGATGTCGATATCTCGACATCTCCCAACACCTTTGTTGTAATCCACCGATGTGGGATGTTGTTGCCCTTACACACATATGAGAAGATCTCAACATGTTATCTATGTATCTTTACGTTTCTATACAATTTCTTTTTCGGTTGGTAACAAGCATTTCATTCTCAAATTTGAATTTGATCCAAAATTCTTGTTTGACAATTGTATTGGATTTGGATTTGAATTTGAGCTAAATTCAAATTATTTGATTCAAATTTTTACATGAGCCATCTAAATGACCACAAATTCTCATTTAAGACGAGTAGATTCGTCTTAGCCTTAAGACAAGTCAAGTAGTGAGAATAAAACAAAAAGAAAGTGCATAGGGAAAAACAAAAGATTTTGTCTTATATGCACACAAGTGGGTGATACTTGACCCGTTTTAACCTTAAGACGGATATACCCGTCTTAAGGGAGATTTATTGCCATATAACACCCCTAATTCCGTCATTTAGAAATCATTTCCTCATTCTCCTTACAATATTATCACATCCTTAAAATTCTAAGTTTTCAAATTCTTTATTTTGCCAAACAAGGGTTTTTTGTCAGACACTACCTTACATTTACCTCATTTTGCGAGGAACTACCTTACATTTTTTTTTGCAAAGAACTACCTTAAGTTTCTAAAATTTCGTCTAACACTACCAAACTACCTTTTCCATTATATTTCATGCTTTAACCGTCAATGACTAACGGTTTTTTGCTTCTCTCCCTTAATGAACTGCATTTTTTTGCTTATTTCCTTCATCTTTTCTTATTTCCCCCATTTTTTTCTTTCCCATATTCTTAATTCCCTCATTTTTCTCCCCTCATTTGTTTTCATCCCTTTTTTCTTTATTTTTTCTCTACTTTGACACAACTATTTGAAAATGCACACATGTTAAGGTGAAATTTCATCAACAATCGAACTTCATCGATCTTCCAAATTAAAATGTAAGTGGGAAATTGGTTGCTTGTAAGTTGAGAATGAAAAAAACAACAAGAAATTATATTGGGCTTTTTCTTTGCGTTTGTGGTTGGGTTAGTTGGAGATTTAGGGTATTATGATAATTGTAGTGTGTGTATGTAATTGAGTTGAATTGTAGAGATGACGATAATAATGATGAAAATGAAGAAAAGTTTAAATTTGAAAATAAGGGTTTCAAATTGAGATTTGGCAAAAATGTGAAAAATTTTAAGCCTTGAATGATTGAAAAGAGGAAAAAATTGTTCAAATGAATAAGTTCATATGAGGGCAGGTAGGAAGACATAAAAAACCGTTAGTCAATGACAATCAAAGCATGAAATTTAACGGAAAAGGTAGTTTTGTAGTGTTAGACAAAATTTTAGAAACTTAAGGTAGTTTTTTGCCAAAAAAAAAAATGTAAGGTAGGTCCTCGCAAAATGAGGTAAATGTAAGGTAGTGTCTGTCAAACAATCCGCCAAACAATAACTTTGAATTTAGAATTCTTAATTTCACATTCCAAATTTTCAAATCAAGTTTTACAAATCAAACCAAGGTTCCCAAACTCTGTCTCAGAGACTTAGGGAGTTAGGGTAGTACTTTTACAATAAAATCAACGTCTGGATCCACTTGCATGTACTGTCCTAAACAAGCGATCCAAAAAAAACGTTAAAAAAAAGTGTGAATTAGACGAAATTCTACATATTTTGACCGTATTTAAAATAATTTTAGTTGGCCAAAAAAAATAAAATAAATAATAATTTTGAGCAAAACTTAAGTTACAATGATTGTGAACAAGAAATTTGTCAAAAAGAAAAAGCAATGCAATCATGTTTCTTCTACTTTATTTATTTTTGTTTTAGTTTACACGATTTGCAATTATTTTTCCCACCTACTCCCTCCCGTATATTAAATTCACGACACATCGAATGATCAATTTTAGGCATTTCGACTAATATATTAAGTAGCGGTGCCGGTGGGGTAAATTAAGTTAGATGAGTGTGAAAAGACGGAATACCATATCAAGTAATTATCTCAACCAAAATCTTAAGCTGATGGTTGAAGTCCCAAGATCGTTATATTTACTCTCTAACAATACCAATGAGACAAATTAAATAGCATAAATAATGCGCTATAAAAATTATTATAAATCCGTCGGATGAGAAAAAAAAAAAAAAGATGCTGACGATAAAAATAGCCACGTAATGGAGCATACGGTACTTTAAATAGTATATCTGCCACGACTTTTTAACAAGAACTTGTTATTACTTTTATAATGCTATCTTTGTCAGATTACACATGTTTCTAACTACTACGCCTCTCGTCTCGGTCAATAATTTATATGAAATAAAATTCATTGTATTGATAAGTATAATAAAAATATCAAATGGTTGTAATTTTTATTGGTATGTAAATAAAGATATTAATATAAGAAATTGAGCGTCGACAAACGTGAAAAAACAAATGTAAATTATTGATCAAGATGGAGAGAGTACGAACTAGCACTATGTACCCGGAATAAACTAGACTTTTCAATTCAAAATGAGCAATTGATTATTCTTCGTAATGTTATTTTCTCATTTCAATTTACGCGGTCTCGATTTTAAAATTTGCTTATTATTTTTTTTTTTTGTTTGTTGAAAGACTTTCGAACAACAAATAGAATTTAATGTTTGGTGTGATGGTATATCGTACTATAAATACGTATATAGAGTTGCGATCTTAGGAGTCTTCTAAATATTTGAGTCGTGAGGTGATTCAATACGATACAATAGCACAGGTTGCGTCACATTCTCGTCCTTATCTTCGTGGCCAGATCTAGTCGTTTCATATCTTGACATCTAGCCGCTTAGATTGGGACCTAGGACTCAAAAATATAGAGCAGACTAACGTGATATTTTTCTTATATATCATACATGTATGTGTAAAATGAGAGACTGTCAAAAAGAGAATGACGGTTTTATAAATAGGGGGACTAGGAGGGAAACAGGAGGGTCAAATATGGGAGTTGGGAGAGTATTATGGACAGCACAAACTCTGTTAGGTGCAGTAGAATGTGCAGAACAGAAGGAAATGTGGTCTATGTTAGGCTACGATTCCGAGCTCATGAAACTCCAAAGGACAGTCACGACCATCAAGGCTGTACTCTCTGATGCAGACACAATGCAGCAGGTGTTGTCTCAGGAAGCTCAGCTCTATATCGACGAGCTCAGGGACGCCATCTTTGACGCTGATGATTTGTTTGATGAGCTTGTTACGCTGGCTGAACAAACACGTCTGAGGAGTCTGCAGGGTAACAGCTTGCGCTGCAGTTATAAGGTTCGTTGTTTTATGTTTCATTTCAACTACCTGCTTCGTGTAGGTAAAAAATCGTCTAGAAAGGTTAGGCGGGTTAGCAGAAAGTTGGATGAGATCGCGAGTAATCATGGCAAGTTTGGGTTTAGTATTAAGTTGACGGATGGGGGGATGTGTGGTCGTTGTAGCAATCAGCCTTGTAGTAGAAGGCAGCAGACTATCTCCTATGTTTATGCTGCTGATATAATTGGCCGCGAGGCTGATGTCCAAAATATCGTACCCTTATTGCTTGACTCTGATCACGTCCAAGACGGTGTTTCTTTTCTTACTATTGTGGGAGCTGGAGGTATAGGAAAAACGGCTCTTGCTCAACTTGTATGTAATGATGAAAGGATTTCGAGCCATTTTCCAGTGAGGATGTGGACTTGTGTGTCTGATCACGAAGAACACCTCGATCTTGCACGTATTCTGGCTGATATTCTAGAATCAGCTACTGGGAGAAAACCACCTCTAGGATCATCGTTGGATCATGTGCAGAAAAGACTTCGTGCACATCTTGCAGGAAAAAGGTTTGTCCTGGTGCTGGATGATGTATGGTGTGAGAGTCGCAATCGTTTGATTGAATTGGCGGGATTCTTGACAGGAGGTCAACGAGGAAGTTGGGTTCTGGTCACCACGCGCTCTCACGAGACTGCTAGATTAGTAGGCGATGGTCTAAAATATGAGTTGGAAGGTCTGTCGAAAGAGAACTCGTGGAAGTTATTTGAAAGAATGGCCTTCAAACAAGGAAAACCTCCTGACGAGTTTGTCGAAATTGGCCAACAGATCGTAAACAAGTGTGGCAATTTGCCTCTTGCTGTAAGAGTGGTCGGAAGTCTGCTGTACGAGCAGCCCATATCTAAGTGGGAATCGTTCCAGCAGAAGTGGTTGGCAAGTGTTAGTGGCAGTGACATCGTAACTGTATTGCACTTGAGCTATAACCATCTCAGTCCACCGTTAAGGAATTGCTTTAGCTACTGCGCGATCTTCCCTAAGAACTTTGAGATCGCCAAGGAGACGTTGATTGGCCTTTGGATGGCACAAGGGTACGTCACACCGTCAAAGAGCGGTGACCGTATAGAAGATGTGGCTGAGGACTACTTTTTTACTTTGTTGCAAAGATGTTTCTTTCACGATGTCAAAAAAGACGAACATGGTGAGATCATATCAGTTAAAGTTCATGATCTTATGCACGATATGGCGAAGATGCTTTCAGCAAAGGAGATTTGTGAAGTAAACCCCGATACTCTCAAAGTGAGCAAAGCAGTCCGTCATTTTGCTGTTAGGGGACACCAATTCATGGATAACTTTGTCCACCAAAACTCATATTCGGACATACCTTCAAGCTAGCAAGATCGGTGGCAGGTTGGTTGTTGAAAATTTACTCGCAAACTGCCCTTACTTAAGGACATTGGATTTGCGGGATGCTAAAATTGAGATTTTACCAAACTCAATCGGCAATCAGTTGCATCTAAGGTATTTGGATCTTTCATTTAACGAGAAAATGAAAGCGCTCCCGAAAGCAATCACAAAGCTGCACAATTTGCAGACTTTAAACTTAGTCGGGTGTAGAGGCTTGAAAGTGCTGCCCAAATATTTGAGCAAGCTAATTAACCTTAGGGTCTTTGATGTTAAAGATTGTTTTCTGCCTCTGTACATGCCTCGAAACTTTGGCAGATTGAATTGCCTTCATAAGCTTGACAGGTTCGGGATGGGTGACATTAATCCAAGTAGTGGGAAACGCTTTGATCAGCTGGATGATCTGAAAGCTCTCGTTAACCTGAAAGGCTGTATTGGGCTCCAAATCCGTTCAAGCCCAAGTGCACCGTATCATGCTAAAGGTAGAGCATATTTGAGTACATTGGAGCATCTCAGTGGTGTTGAGATTTGGTATCTGCGTAGCGACGTCCCTGAAGAACAGCGATCTGAAAAGGGAATCGTGGAGGACAAGGAGTTCAAAGTTGAGGACGAGGAGGCCATGGTCAAGTACGAAGAGGCCATCTTGGAAGACCTTCGTCCACATTCCAATCTCACGTATTTAAGGTTGGTTGAGTACAGTGGCAGGAAATTGCCAACTTGGGCACGTGAGCATAACTTGGCAACTTTTCTTCCTAATCTCGTCAGGATCGAATTCAGGGAGTGTTCGGAGTTGCATCACCTTCCATGGCTTGGGTTATTGCGGAGTCTGAAATTCCTACGACTTGAAATATTGCCGGATATGGAGTATCTGACCGATGACATTCAGTACGTAAGCCTAGTCCCTGGGTCAAGTTCAGAACCGTGTTCCTTGTTTCCTTGCCTTGAACATCTTTACCTGGAGGACTTGCCTATGTTGAAAGGATGGTGGCCGAGATCAAAAGCAAGAGACGGCAATTTTCAACTGTCATCAATTTGTCTTCCTCAATTACGAGGAATGTGGATATATGAGTGCCCGAAAATGTCGTCTATTCCACTGTGTCCTCTCGTAGATGACCTGAGAATATACGATGCCAACAGAAGTCTAGAGCTGAAAACACTGGATAGGGATACGCGTCAGAAAGTACAGCTTTGTTCCGCTTCAGTATCAGAGTCGTCTCACACTTGTAATAATAAAGAAATGAGAGTCAGTACCGGGAATGTCAAATTGCTCGAACTAGTGCCCAAGGAAAACTTCCAGTGTTTAAAGGAGATGAGAATCGAGTCCGACTATAAGCTAGAGACTCTGTCAGAAGTCGAGGACCTGTTCAAGACGTGCTTATCCTCCCTCCGATGCCTAGAAATCTGGAGATGCCCGAAACTCAGGAGTCTGTCCGGAGGGTTAGAGCATCTATCTGACTTGCAGAGGTTACATATACGCAAGACGGCTGAACTTCTTCTGCGCAGCGACGTGCAGACAGAAACAGCAGAAAATAATGGAGGCGTGCCATGGCGCAGCATTGTGTCGACACTCCAATCATTGAAGCTGGAGGATGTGCCACATCTGGTGAATCTGCCAGATGGGATCCAACACTTGACCTCCCTCGAGTCTCTGTCAATTGTCGATTGCAAGGGATTAATGTCACTGCCGAAATGGTTGCCTAAGCTGACCTCGCTCAGGAAACTCGAGGTTAGACGCTGCCATACCGAACTGAAGAAAAGATGTCGACAGGGCACCGGAGTGGACTGGCTTAATATTCAGCACGTCCACGACATTTCAATTACTGAAGAATAAGTAGCGGATTGAAACCATTGTTCTCATTGCTACTAAATACTTGTCTACTTTGTGTTTCTTTTATTTGTGTCAATTAGTAGTAGGTCTCCTGTAAAAACATCTCGCCCAATAATTTGTGTCGATATATGGAGTATGAGTAGCTACTAAATCCGACCACATATTAAAAACTTAAAATAGCATATATGAGTTGTTAGTTATTTGTGTGTACCCTCGGACATCATGATAATAGCTATCGAATAAACCGCACCGAATCGACTTATGCTTTCCTAATAGAACAATTCGACCCTTATACTTGTACCGGGGTTGTACCGAATTTCCTATTGAGATAAGACGGTGCCCTCTGTAGTTGGTACGGTAAAACAGAGATATAACAATGG
>JAUEKU010034001.1:0-14250 GCA_032274805.1 Gypsophila paniculata | reverse complement strand
TTAATATACATTGTTGGCATATTGATATATCGATAATCACAAATGCTAAAACATACGACCTTTGTTTGTGGTAAAAGGTGATTATTTTAGTGCTTGTTGTGACCATTTTAACGATTATCGTGACCATTATAAAATCATTAGAATTGGTCACAATAAGTATTAAAGTAGTCACAATAAGCGTTAAAGTGGACATTTTTACTTATAAGTAAAAGTATGGAAATGAACAACTTATATTTTAATTGTGACAATGTAATTCATTTCAGTGACCATTTTTCAACATTTTATCAACTAACAAAATCGCATAATATCTATAAAAACACAAATCCACAATTGGAATAATAGTCCTATAAGATCGTCACCTGTATACATCACAATTAAATTTTCCTATGAGATGGTTCGGTGAGAACATGTACGTCGACATGGTGACCGCCATGAATAAGTTTAATGTAATGTATTTAACATGTGTCAATAAATTCATTACGACAAGTTTATTGTAATGTTATTTAACAAAGTCTCACTTGCAAAATTTTTTTGCAAAAGTGTTTCAATCAAACTACACAATGCAACAATTTATTAACGACTATACTAATATTAATTCGTGACCAAAATAAAGTTCAGCGTGGTGATGTTTAGTTAAGATGTAGTTACTATAATGCAATACGTATACGGTATACCTGATCCGTCATCACCCCTAAATTCATATAAAAGATAAAAGTTTATTCCTTGTATCTTCCCCATGGATTTAATGAGCACACTAATCTATTCTTTGTGTCTTCCCCATTGATTTAATGAGCATGGAGAAGATAAAAAAACTCTTGGAGAAGATAAGAATTTATTCATTTGTATTTTTTCCAAGGAGTTAATGAACACGTACACTAATCAACCACCAGAATTAATGCAATGATTGATAATTAAATTTGCTATGCAATTATGATTTGTTGTTGGAATCAAGGCCGTCTAACACTAAGCAAAGTGTTAGACGGTCTTATTTGAGACTAACTGAAGTAAATAATACGGAGTAGGCGATAACATTTTCTATTCCATTTTATTTAATGACAAATTCTTATTTATGACGAGAATCTTATCACTTAACGACAAGACTTGTAACACTTGCTATAATCTCGTCGTTAAATGGTTTGGAGTAACATTTTAGTATAAAATAATTAGTATAAAATGATAACATATTTTTGTCGTAAATTTATGATAGAAATAACCCCGCCTTAAGTGCAACTTTTTAACATACAACGGTCCGATAAAAGAGTTACTCGAGAAACGTGATTGACATCTGTCCGCAAATGTAAACCGTCATAGGAGTACATATATGCTATACTTCTCAATTTCTCATACTTTCATACGTTTGTCTCACTCACTCAGTCGATAAATTCAGAAGTTGTATGCTTCATTAATCATTTCACATTTTCAAAAAATGGATTTATGCTCCAGTTTAAGCCACATTAATTCCCTGAATTCTAAACTTCCCACATTTTTATTCAAAAATTATTTCAACTCTAATTACCATTTTTGTTCTCTCAATTACCCTTTTTCTCACAATTCCCACTTCCAAATTCAGGTATTTACACTCATTTTTTTTCCCTTCTTATTTTTAAGTGTTGTTTTGCATTTTTGCTGTTTTCTTAACAGTTAGTCTACTGTGAGACCGTCTCACACTGTGAGACCTACAGTTTTTCAAAAAAAAAAAGAATTAACTTGACGATTTATATGCAATTTTCTTGCACAAATGCTAAAATAAGATATTTGACGATTTATTTGTGAATAAAATGTGATCAACTTGTTAAGATTAAAATATATTAGGAGACTAGAAGGTTAGAAAAATATATTATTAGAATAATTAGGATAAAAACATATATTATGGTTATTAACTTATTATGATAATATTCTCAATATTACGATTTAACATAATATTTTCCTAAGAATATTCTTATTCTAATTATTCTCGTAATATATTTTCCTTTCCTACCATACTAGTCTCTTAGTCTCCTACTATATATGTCTAATAGTTACGGTTGGAAATGTGGGTCTTCGTCGGCATCCATTGAAATACCGATAGACAAAAATAACTTGGATAATGACGCAATCGCGAAAAATCGCTCTCCTTTGAGAGTATTTTGACCCGTACATTTGTCCCGGGTTGCACACTTGCACGAAATCATTTTAATACATTTGCCTCGGGTTGCACGAGTATATCATTTTAATACTTATCGTGACACATAATAAGCGTTAAAGTGGACACAGTGGCATTTAATCACACTTTTTACTCACGAGCAATTTGTCGTGTGCTTAAGAGCATCGCACACGAGAATATACTCATTTTGTTGTCGTGCCTTCTACAAGTTATGTGTTGGTTATTGTTTAGTTTTGAATGAATGTAAGATGCAACATTGAGGTTTGATTAGTTTATTCTAGTATAGCTATTATGACTAATTGATACGATTTTTCTAATACGTGTCTAGTTGGCATATGTCAAGGAACTCAAAATGGAAATTTGTTCGAAGCTTTCTTGCATTGAAACTTGAAATATTTGCAATGATTCTATCATATTAAGTATAAGATATTTTCGTTTTGAGCTTCTTAACATGTCTTGAGTGAGCACATGTTAGAGAAATCGTTTTTCTGAGAAAAAGAGGAAGAGAAAAAGAGGGTTAATTGATGTGAAATTTAAGTTAGAGATGAAAATGACAAACTGAAACTAGCTTCACTGAGTTGTTCACATAGCGGCAGATTTTCGAACTCGATCTCTTGTCGAAATGATGAAATTAGCACATTGGGGTTGTCGTTGTAGTGTTAGGGGGGCCGGAACCCCTACTGGTCTCCACCCTTCGCTACTGTAAACAAGTAGCAAACTCGTCTTAGGATTTGTGTCCGAGGAAGAATAGAAGATCCCTTGTTTTTTAAATCAACCGGAATAAAGTTAAATTGTGTTCACGGAGTGTTTAGACTACAATTTTAAAACTGAGTTGCATACAAATTCAGTCTCCCTACAAATGATTAGTTGTGTGTCTATAGTGGTTTACCATCGGTTAAATAGTGTTTAAACACTCGGCCAACACTAAACGTGCTGGACAAGATCATCCTGGGCCTACTAGGGTCTTGAACTCATGCGTATTTGTGCCTTGTGGACGGTCCCACCCACAAAGTTGTTGCCTCATTATGGACCTAGGACGGGTCTTGATGTTGCTCCTGGTGCTTAGGGAGGTGGCATTGATCCGATCAAATTATCAGATGGCCTATGTTTACTGTCATAGGACATAGCAAATGCATAAACTGATGACACTGACGTCGGGGTACAAATGAAACGTTTTTGTGACTCTTCGTAAGGATCAGTGTTATTTAGGTGGTCTTGCGCTTCTCTTATACCCCGTGCAGTCATTGGCCGTTGGGTTTATAATTTATTCAGTGAGAAAAAGATACCAAGTGTCCTCTTCGTTTGCTACTTCCTCTTCAGGTGAATGGTCAAAGTAAATCAAGTTCAACTGGTGTGACATTAGAAGATATTACATGGCCTTCTCCTGATGATCAAATTCCCTTTTGGAAAACGAACATCGATCCATCTGATGTAATTGCAGATGTTCCAGCAACTGCAGACAAGGATTCAGACCACTTGCACATCGTTCATGTTACAGCTGAAATGGCTCCTGTAGCCAAAGTGGGTGGTTTAGGAGACGTCGTTACCGGTCTTGCTCGTGCATCTATATCACGTGGCCATGTCGTTGACGTCATGCTTCCATTTTATGAATGTCTCCCGAAGCAACAGTTGACTGAATTGACTTTGGTCTGTACTTACAATTCATATCATGATGGCCAGTGGGTCCCGACAAATGCTTATCGTGCTGTAACTTCGGGCATCCCGGTGATTTTAATTGAACCGATCAATCAATTCTTTAAAGGCCCACGGATATATGGAGGTTCGTATGATGAACTGGAGGCGTATCTGTTTTTCAGTCGTGCCTGTCTTGAATGGATGCAGGTAGTAACCAATTAATTGGTTGGTTTTTTGAATTCTTTCTTTATACAAGTGTATTTGAGTATCCGTTCTCTTAGCAACCCGTCTTTTTTTTTTAAATAGAGCAATTATCTTGCTCATGGTGCAGACTAGAGTAGACCAGTTGGCATCCGAAGTCGTAATCGTCTTAACAGTTCATGACAAGATAGTTTCTGACAGGTGACTGGAACACAACCAGACATAATTCATGTTCATGAGTGGCAAACAAGTGCGGTTTCCTTACTTTACTGGGACATTTACCATGATCTTTCACTCAAGGCAAGTGCATATAAAGTGTTATTTTTTTTTTTTTATTATATGAACTATTCTGGGACTGTATTAGCGTGTTTGTTTCTGTGCGGTGCTTCATCCACTAATCTCTGAAGTTGATGTGCTTCTATCTCCAGAAACCAAGGATAGTGTTGACAATTCACAACATGGAGCATTATGGAGAGTGTCGGTATGCCATTTCACCCTCCTGAAAATCCTCCGTGGACAATCTTTGTCTTTCCTTCAATGATTTTAGTCATGAAGTCAGATTTTTGTAGTTAGTGTTAATTGTAAAAATTCAAATAAAGATGCAATCGATGAACCAAAAACTACGAAATGCTGGTTGAAGAAGTGCACGGCAAACTGGCAATCATTGATCAACCATTTTCATTTTCTTAGCCAATCATCCACCAATTGCAATCAATTATGAACCCTGAACAAAATTCAAACATGATGGAGAATTGTAGATTTTACTAATACCTACTACGTACCTTGTAACTCGACTGAATTAAACTCCTGTCTTGCGTTTTTGTCTTTACAACTAATTTGAGATTTCTAGCCAAGAAATATTCCTTCGAAAACATCCCTTGCTGGAGTTAGTTCGTATTACTATGGGTCAAATGAACCAAGGTTTATTTGATTAGCGTATGTATTATTTGCAAAATTATGCTAGCTCTAGGCCCTGTCATAACGATTTTTTAGGAAATACATCCATAGGTAAATTACTGCGTATATATCAATGTTGATTCTTACTGCATTGCATTTTCTTGCTTCTGGTGTCATCAGTGTCTCTCTAATGTCTATTTACATGATTGTTGACACTTGTCACTTTGTCAGCAAAGAGCAATTTAGCAAGTGTGGTCTGGAAGGAGACATTTATGCTACTGTGGATAAGGTGAGCATTATATTTATAGCACAAATTTTGTACCGTAAAGACAACAATGTGAGTCTTTCCCCCGAGAAAACTGAGTATTGGGGTTTATATACTTTGTTTCAGCAACGGGTGACTGAGATTATTCCTGTTTGTTGATGGTAGACTCATAATGCAAGTTGTCAGTAACCTTAGGCATTTAACTATATAATCATATGAAAACCAATAACCTTGTGACCTTGAGGTATAATTAATAAATAGGGATAAATATGGTCAACATATCGTTTTGGGGACCATGACCATGTCATGTTAAATGGAAAAAAAATCAAAGTGAGAGGAGTATCAATCCTTTGTGAGATACTTCTCAAATGTTTACAGTTGTCCTTGACATATCTTATGTATACGATCACTTAAACTTGAATGACTAATAACAGGCAGTCGATGACAGAACTATTGGGCACAATCCTGAGAGGCTGAGCTTACTTAAGGGGGGTATTGTGTACAGCAATGCAGTTGTGTAAGTAACTTTGTACATTGAAACTTGGAATATTATGCTTGCAGAAACTAAAACTTGTGCAAATGGCTTCATACATCAAAGTTCACTGAAAGAGGGTATTGTATAATGTCTGATGTCTTGGTACACATATATAGTAGTGGCCGTTCAATTCAAAGCCGTTATTTGGGCTCGAGCATTTTTATTATCACAAATTCAAAGACCCTGCTTTAATATAGGTAGCCAAAACTGATAAGGTTTTGCTTTTTAATTTTTTGTTTAGGAATTTAGGTATGAGTTTTGACAGGTGACTTGATACCTGACTTGTGCATTTGTGTACTTAACCTTCCATTCTAAAGGAGACAAAGACTTACTAGGGTATTTTTTTGGATTTGGTACATGAACATGACGTCATAAAGCAAATTGGCTCACTAAACAACATGTATTTCTTTTGTGGTGAAAGATCATTTGAACGATGTAGGTCGGGAATTGATTTTCATTTTGGGTTATTTGGACTTGAATGGACGGAGTGTATACGAGGGATAGGACAATGATAGGTGCAATAAGACTGATGGAGAAAAAGTTCCTCTCATTTTTGTGTAACCTTCTAAAGTCTGTTTAGAGCAAACATTCTCCCTGTGATTTCAGGACAGTTTCTTCATCCTATCTGAATGAGACACTCGGCTCTGGCTGGCTCGCTAGCACTTTGATAAAGTACCGTGACAAGTAAGTTTTACTTGTAATTTACTTTTCTTATCAACCTCTTGTGCTTGTATGGTCATGTATCACTATTGTAGTTCATGTATAATAATCTAGTTAATGGCCTAAATGTAATTTTAAAATTGTGTATCATCAGTGTAGAGGTATGATTTCCTTTATCTGAGTTTATTAGTCCTCTGCAGATACAATGGCATTCTGAATGGGATAGATACTGCCTTATGGAACCCCAAAACTGATGCGTTCCTCCCGGCCAAGTTCAATGGTAAACATAATATTAGATTTTGGTGGAGCGAGGTGCATTATAAAGACAAAACACCGAAGCATTTGATAAAGGGTCAATGTTTCTGCTGTAGGACTCACTAGACCATGGTATTGAATATCGGTTTGAGATTTGACCTCGGAATAGGTCCTTGCAGCCTGATCTTGGTCGTTACGCCATAAATGCGCCGATACTGCCTCGAATGCAATGGTTTAATCTTAAAAACCTTTATAATCCGGTCGCAATGTGGTGTCATGACCCAGATTTAATACCACGTACTATATTGTCCCTTGGCTCTTAGTTGTCTGATGGCAGTTAAGTTTCGTTGATAAATCATGTCGTCCTTATTTTTGTAACCTTGTAGGCGTCTACGTTTGGTAGTTTTTTTTTTTTTGTTTTATTTTTGTTTTGTTTTGTTTTAAATGACGGGTTAAAAACACAATAGAGAATATTCGTGTAATTATTTTACAATTTAACCATAGAACATTGAACCAAATTTTGGATCAATCCTCTTATCAAACTGTCCTGTATTCTGACAATTTCTCTGCTAATTCATAAACTTCAACATCCTCATTTCTTTTCTGGTTGGTCTGGCATTTTTTGGCAGCACAAGATCTCGAAGGAAAGTCCATCTGCAAACAGTTTGTTCAGAAAGGCCTTGGTTTGCAAACGGAACCTATTGGAGCTAGTACTGATCTAAAGGACCGGGTGCCTTTAGTCGTCTGCATTACTCGGTTGGTCGCTCAAAAAGGGCTTCATTTGATCCGACATGCTATTAAGCGTGTTGAAGAACTAGTAAGTTGAAGTCTAATATGATAAGTTTTTCATATCTCGTAGATTTTCATTGCTACCATCTCCACTTACCAAGGTTTTATTGGAAGCAACAACGACATTACCACAATGTTCCAAGTGCTCTTATTTATAGTGGGGTTATGGGGGTCGGATGGACACAACCTTAAGCCAATGTCGACTACACAAAGAGGTTATTCCTAGATGACTTAATGCTAAAAATTTTGTAGAATGACTACCACTCCACTATAAAAAGAAACACAACCTCTTTAGTGAGCCAAGACGAGAAAAATGCTACTTTGTTGCCACCTTCCACTTTATTAGAAACAATTTCCATTACCTTTTCCACAAATTATTGGAGTACTTGACTGTAAGGGTATCTTTCACATCTGCTTTCAATTGTACTACGTTCTGAAGTCCACCTCTTTTGTCCCAGTACAACCATTTTTATGCCTGTCAAGAACCTCGTGTGTGTAGGTTAACTCTTGGTTAGCTTGTCTGACACTTATCTATAATACTCTGCCCTATCAAAGTTGGACTCTAATTTGTGTCCGACACTTACATATGCTGTCAAAAGTGCGTCTTAAGTTAAGTTCTCGCTTTGTATTATAGGGTGGACAGATGGTTATACTCGGAAGAGCAGATGGTCAGGTTGAGAGGGAATTTCAAGGGCTTGCAACTCAGGTAATGGTCACAGTTAGTTGAAGGTCATATGCAAGAGTGTGGACTCTAGATCTGAAAGTTAATAGCAAGCAAAACCAGAAATGTATAACACCTATAACCATAAATTCAAAATTTACGATATGAACTCAAGTTTGACTCATAGAGTGCGATCATCTGAAGTCGTAAGGGCTATATCTGAAAAACATCTCCGCACCTTGCATTCTACAGACTTATAGAATTAAGTTTGTATCTCCCGCCTTCTTGTTATGTGTTATGTACGTTATTGTTAAATGTTGACATACATAAAACAAGTAAATTTTCCATGTATGACCTTGTGCTTCGAAGAATTCTTCTGTCATTGAGTTCATGTCTCACGAATCGAGCTAGTAGTGAAACTGTTGTCTACGACGTAGTGCTGCGGACAATGGCGTGATCTATTCCAGCTGCTGCTGTATTCATCATATCAACTGCATCTGTTAGTATTGGTTATAAATTGGTCAATTATTAGCCGTATTTGTTAAATCTTGTTCACAAATAGCCAAAAATTTGCTGTTAGTGGAAGGTCCGTCACATATTTGATATACGGCATAGTAAGCCCAAAATCTCTATGACAACCAGTTAGTCATGCTAGATATTTTATTTCGTTAAGTAGGTGTATGGGTACTCCATCTAACTTTGCATGTTCTTGTCATAGTCACATGGCTAGCACTCAGTGATTATTTTTAACGATTATTTTTGGATTCAACTCCTTTGTTAATGTTTCGTGTTGTTCATGTTCATGCATGCATTATCTTAGGATTCTGATCTTAGTGTAGCGACAACAACATCTAATAATAAATGTAAAGCTAACAGCATTGTCCTGCTCTGTGTAGCACAACCACGGCCCCAGCATCCGAATCCTTTTGATTTACAGGTAACCTTTCGTTTAAGCAATAGTATCAAATCTGCCACTCATGAATAGATAAACTTTCCTCATACCGTCATACTTATCTTATTCGTAATAACACAGGAAAATAACCTTTTGCAATGACATAATTTGTTTCTCGTATTTGTTCTCTCTTGTTTCTGCTCTCTTCTGAAGTGAGTGGCCAGTTAGATTAAGTGCTGCAGTTGTCTCTTAGTAAGATGAAAAACTCCAGAGGTTGTCTGGCTTCTCTCTTTCTTTTTTCCGTGAATTCATACATGGTTATCAGATCAATTATGAGCCGTATAACTCTACCTATCAGTAATTGAAAATTCTGTTATTTGCAAGATAAAATTATTCTTGTTATCCCAGCTGTTAAAGATATCATAGTCAAATTATGTCGTCAGTATCGGTTGGACAGTGGCTTATCAGTTCTTTTGTATGCCAAACTATCCAGTGAAGAGCTATCACACATGCTTTATGCTGCAGCGGATATGGTTTTGGTTCCTTCCATATACGAGCCATGTGGACTTGCTCAGATGATTGGAATGCGCTATGGAGCGGTGTGTTTACTTTTATATACATGAGTTAGCATAATTGCGATCGAATGATAAGATTTTGGATTGGGAATGCTTGCTGAAAAGTGGCCAAACATATTACATATACTGCCTCCCTCTATTTCAGTCAATTAGCCCTATCCGATGTTTTCCCCTAAATAAAAAATCAAAGCGAGCCAAATTGACTTAAATGTGGGATGAGTTTAATATATTTTCTGTAGATATGCAACTCTATTGACATGTAATTTTCCAGTCAGTAGCGAGACTCAGCACCCTCTTACCGTTTCATCAATAACACTTTTTTTTTGGTGCTTTTTAAATACTATTCTCAGATTCCCGTCGTTCGTAAGACAGGTGGTCTTGCAGATACAGTTTTTGACATGGAAGATCAATTGGATCAAGGGACATCAAATGGGTAACTCTTTATTCTTGATCATTATCAACCCTTTAATCCCTATTTCCTTCTAGTAGGGTTCTTATAATTTTCTTATTTTGGATTTCTTTTTGGCTAGATTTGTATTCGAAGGAATCGATGAAGGGTCCTTGAGCAGGGTTTTGGATCGAGCATTTGCGTTTTACTCTCAGAGTATGTTTAAATTCATTCTTTAATGTCTAGCTCATGTATGTTGTATACCCAAGTTGTTAAATCACTTCGATAAAAAAGTGATCCATTCCTCCGTAACATGAAATAGCCATGATCCATGTCAAATGTGACTTCATAGCTTTATACACTCTCAGATGTTATGCTTCAGAGTTCGTGTTACACTTTAGTGTTCACGTTGGCTTTCGTTAACCGTTGAGTTCCGAAGATGCTTTATAAGACGGTTTTAGGAATTTGGCTTTTGATAAACATGGGGTAGTATTAGCTGGTTGTTTCTCCCCGAGCTATGAATCTCTTATATAACAGTTTCATTAAATTATAGTCAAATCACACTAAGGTTAACGCTAAAAGAGTCACATTCAATGGTCGAATGATCACTAATGATAGGTTGGTAACTAGTGAGGTCATTGTCGCCTTATCGGTGAAGTGGTCGCTAACATTCTAATTATAATAGGAAAATGGTCGGTTAGAAGTTCACTAACACTATGATAGAGTTGTTTATCATATGCTCGTTTTAATACTCTGCAATTTTTTTTCCTCATTGGTTCCTACACTACACTGTTGTAACATAGTTTTAGACAGATTTGTGATTTAAACCGGCTCTAGGGTTAAATAGACGTTATAGTTTATGAGAATAGTGTGTGAACGTAAGGACTAAGGAGTTAGTGGTCTACTTTTAGAGATATAGGCTACTGTTATAATCTCTCGGTTTCATCCATTTGTTTATCTTGTTGAAATTTATAGATCAAGTAATACAAAGTAGTTTTAAACAGAGGAAACAGTCGTTTTGCTTCTCATTTTTTTCAAAAGTGCAGAGCCAAAGGAATGGGAGAAGCTCGTGAAGAGAATAATGGAAATCGACAACAGTTGGAATAATGCTGCCGGGAAGTACATCTCTCTCTACTGCTCTGTGAAAGCACTTTGTTGATACCATCAGTTGTGTTTTGGAGATGTTGATGAATTGTAAGGACAATTAAAGTTCATGTAAAATTTGTGAACCGGGTTTATGAGGTACAAGAATGAAGAATGAAACGAGTGTCGTAAATGGTCACGATTTATGAGTAATGTAATTGCTTTTTATCATATACAGAGTACGATTTCTCATAAATTTTTTAGCTCATATCCTTCTAATTCTGTACTTATACTCTCTTCTGTTCTTAGCCTTGAAAACCTTGTCAGTATATTTTCAAATTTATCAAATTGTTGTATGTATCTTGATTCCTTATTTTCAAATAAGTATCGAGTAATAAATTTATTTTTATAAATCGTTGTTGTATGTATTTTGATTCCTTATTAAATGACGTGTTTGGACTTGAAGCGAGGGAGTAAGTTTAGTTTATCTAATTTTTTTGTTTATTAATCCGTATTTAAAAAAAATTAAGGTGATAAACTCATACGAAGAAACTTATTAGATTCTTGTGCAAAAAAGAGCAATCCCTTTGTTTTCCAGTTTGTATGAGTTAATCACCTTTGATTCTCGTATACTTTTAGAATCAACTTCTCGTTTCAGTTCAGCTCAATTATAAGTTTTGCCCATTGATTCTCGTATTCTAATTTTACACTTTTTTGAAATGAACAGAAACTAGCTCAATAATAAAAAAGAGTTCTTTTTTGCACAAGCATTACCCAGATAATGCTACACAACTCAACACGAACTATACTCCTTACAATTGTAGTATGCCCTAAAAAAAAGTTTTCCTACGTGGTATCCTCATATATTCTAGAAGTCTATGTCGTACTCGATTCTTTCATAATTATCACTACTATCCCTCAACTTAACAAAAAGTTAATTATTAAAATACCCGAAATATTAAAAATTGATTTTTAAAACAGTTAAGTTTTCAAATGAAAGTATGTCTACAATTGAGTAAGCGATATACTACGTATATGTTTAAGTTGTTAACAGTATGACATATAGTGACCAAGAAAATCAATTAAAATCAATCAATCTAAATCTTTAAAAGAATTGGATTTGAATATTTAAAACATTTTAAGAATTTTTCATTGGCAACTGTGAGTCAACATAGGGAATAAGAGAATGCTGAGGTGAAACCTAACAGAATAGGGTAAGATTATTGGTGAGTCTTGAGTGAGTCTTGTCTCAAGACTTACCTCAAGACTCCCAATAATCTACCAAAGACTTTGTAAAGTCTTAAGTTGAGTCTTGGAAATCCAAGACTCAATTTAAGATTCAACTTGAGTCTTGACACAATAATTTAGGTGTTTGGTCCAGTAAATTGTTGACATGTGGCATTTTTTTGTTTTTTATTTTTTGTTTAATAGAAGTTGGAAAAAAGTAGAGCAAAAAGTAGAGTCTGAGATGAGTTTTATTGATAATGTATAGAGTCTGAGTTGAGTCTGAAGAATAAAAAATTAATAAAAGTTAGTGGAAAGCTGATGTGGCAGAGTTTTAAGACTGAAGAAAGTCTTATTGATAATCTTACACAATATGAAGAAGCAGAGCAAAAACAGCCTAACAAACTCGTAACAGAATTCTAACAAAGTTCTAACCGACTTGTAGGTTGTTGTAACAGACTCTTTGGGTGTAAATAACTTTTAACAGATTTCTGTTATGCTTAACCTCATTCATCCTATATGTATGTATATAAGGATGCCTTGTATAGATTTTCATTTCTAAGTTAATACAAACGTATTTATATTTACATCTTTTCTTACCCGCACAATTTTTTCTCTTTTTACAAACAATAATTTTAATTGTTCTTCATATTTCTTGATCTTGATTCTCAATTCATCTCATATTCATGAATCATGAATAAATTTACAATGAGGATACCATTTCACATGGTATCAGAGCAAGTTAAATCCCGTCTCTTGATCATCATTCTTCCGCACATTTATCTCCGATTTTTTTTGTTGTTCTCAATCATTAGTTTTTGATCATTTGTGATTAAATTTTTTGCGTAGCATTTCCAGTTTTGTTTTGTCATTTTTAGCTCGAGTTTTGTTTCACAAACAAATTCAAACGAAATATATCAAAAAATATAGTAGAATCTTCAACTGTAGAAAGTTCATATAGCAATCCATATGATGATCCTCTCTACCTCTGATTTTCCCGGTGTTCAGTTAGTTTCGCCATTGTTTAATGGAAGAACTATTTATCTTGGAGTAGAAGTGTGATTTTGGTCTTAGGAACAAAGAACAAGCAAGGGTTTCAAGATGGAACCAATTGTAAACCTACTGCAAGTTCATCCTTATTCTAAACTATAACAGTGGATTAGATTAGACAATATGGAGAGGTGCTGGATTTTGAATGCTATAGAAAATTGAATCAAATAAGGATTCATGTCTCCTACTAAGTCCGCAAAATTGTTGTGGGAGGAAATTCATGAAAGATATGGTCAGTCAAATGGACCATTTGTATCATTTGAAGAATGAACTAAGGAATGCTGCTCAAAATAATCAAAATATTGTCGACTAGTTCACGAGAAAAAGGAACATACATCGGATCGGATGTATTACCTCAAGTTAGTGTTTTTCTGAGTTTTGCTGCAAAGTTTTTGAGCTACCTATAAACACTTTATACAAAACTCAGAAACTTTATAAAAATGCTCATAAACTTTTAAACAAAACTCAAAAAGTTAAATCATGATGTAATACATCGGATGTATAATCCATGTATTGCCACGAACCAATATATATTCATTTTTTTATACTAATAATTTTAGTTATTTAATACTCCCCCCATTTCACTATGATTTTTTTCCACTTTCCTAAAATGAAAATTTCACTATCTTCTTCACATTTTTTTTTGTCAAATTTTCACCAATCTCATCCACACAATCTAATTTATACCTTTTAACTTTTTGTTTTCCACCAATCTCATCCACACAATCCACTTTCCTTATTTTATGTGTCATTTGTAAATGGGAAAATCTTACTGGAATGAAGGAAGTATAATTTAATATTAATAAAAATAATGACCATAATATAAATTAAGTTAACATTAAAAATAGTTTAAAAAAAATATAATGTAAATAACGTAACATAATTTTGGGTTGAATTGGCTATTTGAATTTTCTTGAGAAAATGGATTATTATTTTCATAATTTGGATTATTGTTATCCATAATTTAATAATAAGTGATTAATTAATATTGTAATTA
>JAUEKU010033782.1:0-14251 GCA_032274805.1 Gypsophila paniculata | reverse complement strand
GAGCCTTTCTAATTTGCCCTAAGAGCTTAAGTCGAGAAAAGCGAATTAAGACGAGGTAACGTAGAACTATCTTATGATGATTTGCCTTTTGTTGTTGTTGTTGTTTTCCTAATTATGCACTTGACTTTTGCTAGTACATTTGGTCTTATGCACATTTGGTCTTATGCCTTTTTGGTCTTATGCACAGTTTCATTAACTTGCAAATTTGTGATGTCATCTCTAATGCTCAGTCATGTCGGGTTAGTGGAGGCGGTACATGAGGAAAGGCATCCGTTTTGATCTGAATTGAGCTCCACATTGCTAAATGGCCTATTTTTCCTATCTTGTAGTTGTTAGGTCCATTCGTTTTGTAGCCCGTTCTACCCTTTGATTGCCTATTTTTCTAGCCTTAACTTTTACCACCATTTCCAAATCCTTCTTATCCTTGTCAGGACAGTCGCATGAGTATAGTGTGTATTTGTTTATTTCTCTTGGTTGGGAGGGACGTGTTGTCTTGGGTGAGCAAAAGATGATTTGGTTTTCATTAATTTTTTCGTCTTTTCGTCTCAAATAAAGACAAAATCCAAAAATACAAAATTCTCAAAAATACTAAAAATAAAAAAAAAATTGAAAAACACAACAATATCACAAACACAAAAAGAGTTCAATAAAGTGACGATGTGAATAATGGTTCTTAAGCCTTAAAACGGTGATTATGTATGTTGTTTCAGCTTGTTGACTAAAGGTTTGATAGTGTCTGCTGCTATGGCACTTGAGTTTTATTTGATTAATGGTGCTCGGCCGAGTAGCCTTATGCTCGATCGAGCGTGGCTTGGCTCGGCTGAGCTTGACCTGTTTCGCGCGCCTTTTCGTATTTCTTATTTTGGAACCAATATATATACTCGGTTATTTCATTTGTACGAGATATCAGATTTTAGACAGAAAAACCTTAGTTTAGTTTCATTTCCCTTTCTTTCAAACACTATACTTTGCTACTCTAAACACTTTATTTCCTTTCAATCTCGCTAACTTATTCGCTAACGTATCTTTGTTTGATTGTAGTACTATGTCTGTTTTACGCTCTATATTTGTTGATTCATTTAAGACCAGGTGTAGCTAAGTTATTACTAGGGTTTGAGGGGGGTTTGATTGATCGTCTGTTGTTGTGCTTGATATTCCTTTACTATGCCTTTGATTTTTGATCTTGGAGACCTTAGACCGCATCGGGAGATGAGTTTAGGTCAGGCTTGCATAGAATTGGTAGGATTGTCTAATTGAGATTGGAGCCCTTTAGTCCTAAGGTAGGCATATGACCCGAGAGGGCGTGTCCCATTACCTACTAGTTGCACCTGTATTTGATTTTGATCGACCCCATACCGTCTTAGCTGACTCATAAGGAACCTGAGACCCTAGATCTTTTCCTATCTAATTATTCGTTGTTTAAACCTTAGACAAACCCAAACCCTTTGTTCTTGTGACCTGATTCTTGTTATCTTGCATGCTTGATTACCGTTTCCTTGTGAGTTCGACCCCGACTTGCCCTGACTACTTAGTTAGGTTTATGTTAGGATCATATTTTATTAGGCGTTACGCCTTAGCCTCATCAATGGGCCAAAGTCAATTTTTGGGTCCCAAAACCCAAAAATCTCGAGTCGCCGGCGCGTTCGCCAAGACTTAACCTTCGGTACCCCAAACATTGAAACCAAGAATATTTTTGAACTCAGAACAAAAGTCTCACAAAAATAGCCTTTGTTAGAAATTTGGCCCAGGATGCGAATACCGAGCCCTAACCATTTTGCGCCCGAGTCAAAGCCTAAGCCCAAAGTCAAGCGCAACTCACAAAATATCTCACTTAAGAGATAAGACTCCTAAAATCTCTCAAAACGCGTCAGCGAAGTTAGCTGCAAAATAAGATAAAGTTTTTATCTCATAAGCAAGATTCTTATGAATATTCCCTCGCGAAATATCTCATGCACACACGCAAGTAATCGCTAGAGATTTGGTGATTTGGCGATAAAACGCCAGACTTGACTTTTCTCTCGCTTTGTCCCATTTTGCCTATAAATACCAGTGCAACCACAACCGTTCAATAGAGATTCTTTCTCATTCATTCATTTGAAACCCTAAGCGTAGGCAGCTTTCTCTAAAAGCTCCTTCAAAACCAAAACACATGTGCTTTTGACTTGATTTTGAACCAGTTCAAACGTAATAATTATCTTCTACCTTAAGGACTATGACTTAAGTAGTTCTACACCTATAAGAGTTACTTTACCCTATCCTACATTGACACCATGAAATCCTTTCATAAGAAATATCACAACTCGAATTTCTAATTCGTTTAACCTCGTCAATGTAGCACTTTAAGCAACGACCCATTAGAATGAATTCATGAATATACACTTTAATGAATCTGAAATCAAACCTTCACCATCTCGCGTAATGACTAATAAAAAATTCGACATAAACTTGTACCGACTTTTCGTTAAACGTTAAACATGTGTCTTCGAGGGTTTTTAAACAATCCTAATCGAGTCAGGAAAATTCCGGAGGACTCGCGCTTTCATCGATAAACGCGACTAATTTGGCGATTCTCACAACAAAACGTCAGTCTTTCTGGCGATTACGAAGATTTATTCATTTCATTCAGTTTGACAATTCTTAGACAACTGGCAATTTGTCGGCCTAAAAGCCAGTGTCTCTAGCAATTTTTGAATTGCTTTTGCCTCTTCTGCTTTCGCGTCTGTGTGTGGCGAGGCAATTCGTACATCGAGTACAACCGAACTATTTTTGGGCCAGTTTGACTCCGTTTTAACGTAGGCTTTTCTAAAAGAGATTTCTTAAAACAATTAGACTTTCTTCGAAAAGTAACGTCACCCCAAACCCGTCTTTGGTTTCATAACCATAGAAAGAGGGGTATCGACGTGCCCTAAGTTCTAAGATTCGTGTCTTAGGCCTTAAGACACGATGATAGATACCAAATTCCTTTAAATTTGGTGGGGATTCCGAACGCATTTCGCACGATTTTTAAGGTTTAAATTAAAACTTAATTGAATCTTTCAATATCTTTTTTTCAAAAGTCGTTAAATATAACATTTTGAAATTAAAGCCAGCACACCTCCCTTAACAAATACACCGTTTTCGAACTTACACTAATGCGCAGAACGAAAACAAATTTTACAAAACGTCGAGAGGATGAGATTTTCCCGATATCCACATTTGGCGACTGTGCTGGAGACATTTAGTTTTGTTTCTTTTTTTTTTATTATTTATAAAATAGACTTCCTATTTTGAAAAACTAAGTGGTGAAACTCACAAACTTAAAAAATGGTTTAACATCGACGTTCAAATTGACCTATTAGAGTCAAATGCCTTGGTTTGCCTGTTCAAGGTAGCCCACTGATTCAAAAATGACCTACCGACCCAGAGGAACGGTCCCTTATAACGATGGCTTCCTAAGCCATCCTATTCTGGATAGCCGAGTTCTCACTCCTTTACAGTTCGCCGTAATAGGTCCAACCAAATGCCATTGGACTCGTAATGAAGTTACACTAACCATGTGAGACTTACGAACAACCCAACTCAAGTATTTGGAAAAGGCCAGAAGGTCCCTTCGACTACCCTTTTACTACCCTGCGTCTACATGCGTACAAACGCGAAACTATGGTCTTTAAAAAATTGTCCATTTTCAAAACCTGTCATGTCAAAATTTTCTAAAATATCTTACCTTATTTTTTATCTTCAAAACTCTTATCAAAACCTCTAACACTTTTTCAAAATGAGTTTTTAAAATATACTCCGTCGAACTAATGTCCCATCATCATCTTAGCGTAACCTAAAACTACAAGTCATTTCAAATATTCGGGAATAATCACTACATTCCCGAGATATTTCTAAAACCTAAATGGACTGTATAACCCGCGGTTATTATGGCCCATTTAGGCAAAACTTCTTAGCAAAGTAAAAACCGGGAATATTAATTCGTTCTCATGTACTTTTAGAACGGATCGAGTGGCTCGTAGCCATGTTCCAACCCAACAAACAAAAAACGTTGTCAATATCGGCCCAGGAATACGCATTATATTCCAGCATCGCTTTTACTCATCTTTGGACCGATCGACCTATAGTCTTTTCGGTCCGAACAAAATCTATTTGCAAAACTAAAACCCGGGAATGATCAACTGAATCCCGTAGAATTCGTGAATGGATTGTTTGACCTATAGTCACTACGGTCCATTTCCTTTTAAAGCAACATTCAAGTACAAACATTTAGCCTTGGGTATTTTTGAAAAGCATCATCGGCCTGATCGATCTGAAATCGTTTTATCCCAATATTCCAAAACCTTTAGCATCCCAATCTTAACAATTTGGGCCCTAAATGACTTATCATCAAATTGGGCCAATCAGATTCGATCTCAAAACTCTTTACTTCAAGACATACGTGCGGACATGTCTTGATCTTCAGCCTTTCCGCTTTCTATCAAAATGAAATTGCTTCAAAATCGAGTCTTGAAATGTGCAAGTCAAGTTTCATTTTTTTGGGTACTAACTGAAAAATTGGTAGGTTCTGATCTCGTCTTGGATACTCGCCTTACCAAAAATTTTTAAGCTAAACCCTCTACCTCACGCAAGCTCAACTTTGACAAGATAACTCAGGCTGAACAGATCCAAGCTCCTCAGGCTAAGATCGATACAATGAATGCTCTCATAGAGCAAATGGCTATCCTTCAGAAGGCTGAGTCAGAAAATACGGCAAGCCGCCTCAAGGAAGAGGTCGAGTGCAATGCTAGCGCACCACACCATGGAGGATCACCTTACTGCTGCACAAGGCTAATCTATCCATGCTGAGAACAAGTTTGTCCCGAAATTAATTCGGCACGAGCTACCACACAAACTGGCTCTCTCTGATTTTCCTATCTCCAAGGGCAATAAAAGCCCCTTGGTACAAATCCGGGCTTTCAAAAGCCAAATGTCTATCAAAGGTGTCGAGCCTAAGTACTGGCCGATGTTATTTCCGCATTCCTTGGACTCTGATCCCAAGAGCTGGTTTTACTTTCTTGACCCATACAAGGCTAAGACTTTCGCAGATATTGATTATTAATTTGAAAACAAATATCGCCAAAATGAACACATACATGCATCCTACCTAAATTATGAATTTCTCAAATAAAACGACAGCGAGCGCTTTACGGATACCTTACTCGGTGGGAGTGCCTGAGCGCTCAAATCCCCAATCGTCCGAGCGAAGACGAGCTATTGGAAAAATTCATCAACAACATCCGGCCCTATCTACCAAGGCCAAATGAGGTATAGCAACATACAAAAATTTAAGCAACTCACCCGGGTAGGCACCCGAATAGAAGACGACTTATGGGCCGGAACTATGTCCAAATACGTTGGATGTGGTTTCCAATGCACTACCTCCCGCACCACCTCACACTCAATCAAAAACGTGGAGGTATACATGATCTAGCGCTAGAAGCTCTAGCCATCTCTGCCCCAAGCTCTTCGAGGCAGAGGCGGGACTATACCCCGCTCCACATGTCTTACGGTGAAGCTGTAATACCCCGTACTTTTAGAAATCAAATTAATTAAGAGTATTTGCGTTTTTGGGGTGATTTTGTGATGTATGGGTACTCGTTGGACTTGTAAAATTCAAAGGAATCTAGTGGTGAAGTCGGTTTTGGGTTTAGAGCTGTTTAACTTAGGTTAGTGGGTTAATTAGCGGGTTTTGACTTAGTTTGACCAAACAAAACCCTCCATCCACCTTTGACATTGGTCTATTTACTTATCACACTACCTCAAATCTCATAGAAGTTCATTTATCAATTTCTCTCTCTAAAAATTAGCTCACAAACTCTCGCTTTCCTTCTCTCATTACCACGATTCATCTCACCTCACTTCGCCCTCGGTTTTTCGTCGATTTCTCCTCCGTTTCTCATCGGATCGCTCTCTTTCTTTTCGAGTTGGCTTCCTCTCGTTGTTCTCTATGCCCTCATATCTTTTAATTTGATAGGTGAGTCCTTAAACCTTGGCTAATTTTGGTCATAAGCTTCTTAAAACCCTAGGTTTGTGTAAGATGTTATAATTCGTTTCTTAAGCTTCTAAGTGTTGTTGGGGTAGTTTAGTGAAGTTAGTTATATTATAATCATCATTTGTAGAGTGTGACTTTGTTTCAGAGCGTTTGTGATGGTTTTACTCAAGCTTTCATCGTATTTGAGGCTACATCGACAGGTAAGGTCTTATCCCTTACTTAGCTAGTTTGTGTTAGGTTTATATGTGAATGTAAGTGTGTTATTGTTATGAATGTTTGTAGTTATGAATGCTTGTGTTTGTCGTATGTGTGTGAGCGTGTTGATGAGCCGAGAAGTCATGACTCGGACTCATGATTTGGTTGTGTTGTGACTTGTGCTTTTGTTTGTTTGCTTATAGAGTGTATTTGTTGTTATTGTGTTGTGAATGTTATGCTAAGACTCGTTTGAGAGTCGTTTGGTTGTGTTCAGAAGAATACGAACAACGAAGGAATTAGCTACATGTCAGACTGAAGCTCGATCGAGCACAAGGTGGCTCAATCGAGTGGCCTTTGGCTCGATCGAGCGTGGTCTAGCTCGATCAAGCTGAAGGCTTTGTGTGTGCGTTTTTGGTGTTTGTTGGAGTTTAAGCTACGGTATGGCCGTGGTTGTTTTGTGTGGCGTTCGAATACGTTATTGATATAAGATGTTAATTATGATGTTGTGAATATGAGCCTATGGGCCGAGACGAGTGTGAGCGAGATGGTTACATGAATGGTTAAGAGATGGATATGATTGTGAATGGAGTGTGATGGAAAAGTTGAGAATTGTATTGAGGAACTGAAGTGGCATGGCTACGTTGAACGAGAATAATGTCTTGCTAGATATTATAATGCAATGCTTTTCACTTCCTTGTTGTTAGATTGTTATACTTCTAATAATTAGTTATGCAATAGCTAATAAATAATTATGTGAAGATAATTAGGTTGTTTTTGGTTTTCTCTCCTTTTCTCTTTTTGTGCATGTTCCCCACCCCGTAGGTCATGGAGCTTGAAGAGGAGGCTTGTGTTTGTCTTGGCGTGGCGTGTTTTCTCGGGGATTGCCGACACCGCTTTATTTTCTTGTTTAGACTTTGTCACATTCTGAGTTGTTGGATTTGTATTTGAGTTGTAGACCGGAGTTGGTCCTCGATTTGCATTATGCACGTTTTCACTTCTCGTTATATATAAGTTGTTGAGGATTAGCAGGTTTTGTTAATACATGTTGGGTTATCCCGACACTGTGACGCCCATGTTTTTGTGGGACCCGTTTCTTCTAAATTGGGGTGCTACAAAGTGGTATTAGAGCACGATCCTATATAAATGAACCTTTAAAATGAATCTTAAAATGAATGTTGGTGTCTTACAATGAATGTAAAGGATATTAAATGAAATTAAGAGTTAAAATGAACCCCATGAAGAGGACTGGTGATCCAAGCAACCAAGGTGAGGGAGATGTCCCGATACCGAGGTAGGGAGGTATCCCTAGAGAGCTTGGTCACTACAAGTCTAAGTGGTTAACTTCAGGGGTAGAATAGTAAGGTGTGTGTGATGTTATGATATGCTTGCATATGATTGTGAGTAATGATAATGTGGTGATACGAATAATCATGGACATGTGATGAGATAAGAGATTGTAACACCCCCATTTATGAGGAACGGGTCCCGCATAAACAACAGTACCACAATGTCGGTAAAGACCGACTAGTAGCCACAAATCCTGCTAAGTCCAGCACTCATATATAAAGAAACGGCAAAGTAATAACAAGTGTTCAAAACGAAAACCAAATCCGGTTACAAAACGGTACAAGTCTAAGTCTCAACGTAAAAGTCTAGACAACAAATAGAAACAAGTCGGCAATCCCCACACATGTAAGCACGCCTCGCCTAGCCAACTCAAGCCGCTCCTCGAGGTCCATGACCTACGGGGAGGGTGAGACAACAAGACAAGACAACAACAACCTAATTAGCTTCACATAATCATCAAACGCTAACACGTATCTACTAAGCATAATAACGACAAAAGAAGCAATGAAGTATTATATTATCGATTAGAAGTCACACTACTCAACCAACGATTCCATACCAACTTCACTTCCAACACAATATCAGTTAAACCATCTCACGCACTCTCAACACGGCCATAAACTGTCCACACGACATTTTCCCACATCTCACTTCCATAACTAAGCCATACACTACACTCAACAACCTGCACCAAGCCTAGATTGAAACATCACAATTTTTGGCGGAAGCTTCCCAGTGGCTCTACCTCAATCAAGTGACACTGAGCTCGATCGAGCCAAAGCTCGCTCGTTCGAGTTACACTAAGCTCGATCGAGCTTCAGTCGGCCTGTAGCTTTTCGTTCATTTTTTGCATTCTTCTCAACTCCAAATCAAACGTCTCAACAACGATTCTCAGCACAACACTCACAACATAAAATCCAGTACATACATTTCATAAACGACAATTTCAAGCACAAGTAACAACACATCCATATCATGAGTTCGAATCATGACCTCTCGGCTCACCAAACACAATCACAATCAAACAACATTCAAAAAAATCAAACTACGAACATACTACACAAGACGACATACAAACACATATAAACCTAACACGTACTAGCTAAGTAAGAGATAAGCCTTTACCTCACGTAGTAGCCCTCAAAATGATGCAAACTCTGACCGAGACCGTCACAAACGCTCCTCAACGAAGTCACGCACTACAAATAACGATTTTAATATAATTAACCTCTCTATTGTACTCCAAATAATACTTACAAGCGAGATAAAGAAGTAATAACATAGTTTTACTCAAACCTAGGGTTTTAAGAGACGTAAAACCATTAATAACTACGATTTAAGGACTCACCTATGAAATTAGAAGATATGAGATCGTAGGGAACGACGAGAGGAAGCCAACTCGAAAAGAATGAGAGCGATCCGATAAGAAAAAGAGGAGAAATCAACGAAAAACCGAGAGAGAACAAGGGAGGGAGTAGGCGAGTAGAGAGATAAAGAAATGGAGAAATTTGTGAGCTGATTTTTAGTGAGAGAATGTGATAAATGAATTTGTGTGAGAAATGAAGTACTGTGTTTGGTAATAGACTTGAGTCAAAGGTGGATGGTGAGATTTGTGCGGTCAAACTAAGTCAAAACCCACAAAAACGACCATAAACCCAAGTTAAACAACTCTAAACTTAAAATCAACTTCACCGCTAGATTCCTCATAATTTTTTACGAGTCTAACGAGCACTCACACATCTCAATCCGACACCAAACGCTCTGTAACACCCCCACTCAAGGAGAACGGGTACCGCTCAAGTAGAGGTGCCACAATGTTGGGTAAACCCAACTAGTAGTCAAGAATCAAGTCTCAAAACTCAAACAATAATATAAAACTGAAAAGTAAATATAACGGTGAATCAAGTCCAAAATACAACTCCACAATGTCAAAACAACCCGTCTCTATAGTGAAATGTCGTCATCTACAATTCCGACTGAAGCGTCCGTGAAGCCGCCCTCTAACACTCGGTCCATCCATGCTCCTCACCTACGGGGTGGGGGAAAGACAACAACACAACACAAAACACACGCTAAACTAGTTAGCCACACATCCAAATCAAAAGCATGAGTAACACATTGCATACGTTAACAACATAAATAACATTCAAGATAACTGCCTCCACTCTCAATCTCCATAACAACTCCATACTCATCTCCTCCAAACATATCTCCATACCATCTCATACTCATTCTGCAGTCACTGCGCGATACATGGCATACTGCGTTCACTGCGCGACACATGGCTCATAATATCTCAATACACAATATAACTCACAAACCTCACAATCTCATACCACGACATGACATGGGAACAACTAACTAGTGTAGTGTAAAACTTCCTCGACTCACATTTAATAAGATAACATGCGTACATAAAAGCTACATAACTGTCATCAGAATCGGCCGGATTTACCACAAAACCGCCCGGTTATACCTGCCGTTCAATCGAGCCACCTCTCACTCGATCGAGTGACAGGCCTGCAAATTTCCAGCTCCGGATTTACCTGCCGCTCGATCGATCCACCTCTCACTGGATCGAGTGACAGGCTTGCAGATTTCCAGCTCGAGTTCAGCACAACACACAATCTTACGCGCAACTTACAACTCCACCATAACATGAGCACACCACACAACTTATCATCCACACATACGCAACATAATCAACTTATATACCGACTTCACATCTCACACTCCTTAACCAATACGCACGCACAACCTCTGATGTTCAGCACGTCTCATAATAATTATAGCACACCTCAAGCTCGGACTTAATATAGACATAATTATAACAATTATAACAAGTATCACAATTATAGCAATTATAACAATTATAAACAGTTAATGCACCAGACATGTTATAGGCACAATGTCTAACACGAGTAACAACAACAACACAACTCATTCCAGTACCAGCACCGCTCGATAGAGCGGTCACTCGCTTGATCGAGTGGCAGCACAAACAGACAACATTTCATCGAACAGCTTGTATACATTCGCCATCATCAACTCACAACTTCAAAACTAGAACACACACACACATACATAACAAATCGTACATTTAATACACAATACACACACAATACTACACATTCAAGCTAAGGGAATAGCACTTACATCGAAGATTAGAGACGATTAGGACGAGAAAATCGAGCAAAACGTCACCACGCCTCTACAAGGACGCCTCACACTATAATCAACACAATTCTTATTAAAAACTACACTAAATAATCTAAATAATCCAATGCAATCGAGGCCAAATATTCTCGAAACGAACAGCTCAAAGAACCGCCCAAACCGAACTGTTTCGGCCTCCAAAATAGTACCAAATCGAAACCAAACTTAGATGATTGCACTATCAATATCTCGGTGATGCTAAGGGGAAGCAACTCGAGAAAAACGAAGGAATCCGATAAGAAACGAAGGAGCAAACACTATCAGATGGGATTAGGGTTCGGTTTAGAGGGAAGAATGAGGTACCTGATTATGTTTTAGGTTTTGTGCTGATTTTGATGAATGAACGAAAATGAAATGTTTGAGGAGGGTTTGTATTGTTAAGGGACTTGGTCAAACACAATTTAGAGAAGGTTTGCTTAGTCAAACTCGGTCAAAACGAGACAAAACGTCCCGAATAACACTCAAACCGCCAAAATACCTCCCTACAGTCACATATATATATTACTCTCATTTTTACGAGTCCAACGACTATAAATATGTCCCCACACGACTCCTATAACTCAAAATCCCGAAAAATTTTATTATGCTTAATTAATTAAATCACAACACATAATAACAAAATATATCATAATCATAATAGATCTCATTCTAGTAAATATATATTAAATAATAATATGATAAGACCGACTCACAAAAATACGGGGTATTACAGTCTTCCCTCCTTATAAGAATTTCGTCCCCGGAATTCCAACACCAAACTCCAACACGTAACTAAACACACAACACACACACACAATAATACTAAAAACCACACACACAAAAAACATAGCACAATAATACTAACAACCATACACGCAAAACATAGCACAAGCACAAAGCTCCACTCTCCCTATATAAAACGTTACATCCCCGTAACTTACAAACATACCTCAAGTGAACAAATGCGGATACTTCTGATTCATAGCACTCTCCAACTCCCAAGTGGCCTCCTCGGTATCATGGTTAGACCATAGCACCTTAACCAAGACGGTCTCTCTATTGCGCGTCTTTCGAATCATGCGATCTAGAATCTCCAAGGCCGCCTCTTCATAAGCATGGACTCATCAGGTTGCACCTCCTCAACCTCCAACACATGGGACGAGTCACACAAATATTTCCGCAATTGCGAAACATGGAACACATCATGAACTCTCTCCAAAGCGGGTGGTAGGGCTAGCTTATAAGCTACCTCACCCACGCGCTCAAGTATCTCGAATGGGCCAATGAATCTAGGGCTCAACTTGCCCTTCTTGCCAAACCTCATCACACCCCTAATTGGGGATACTCGCAACAACACCTTGTCCCCCACTTGAAAATTGATATCTCTTCGGTGAAAGTCGGCGTAGCTCTTTTGTCGATCCTGGGCCGCCTTTATCTTGAGTCGAATCAACTTCACTTGCTCAATCATCTCCTCTATCATCTGAGGACCCAAGACCACAGAATCCATCAAGTCATCCCAACACACAGGGTTCCTGCACCTCCGGCCATACAAAGCCTCAAATGGCGCCATACCAATGCTCGCGTGATGACTGTTGTTGTACGAAAACTCGATCAAATCCAACCTATCTTCCCACGACCCACGGAACTCCAAAACACAAGCCCGCAGCATATCCTCGAGAGTTTGGATGGTCTTCTCGTTTTGACCATCTGTGGCTGGGTGAAATGCGGTGCTTATCTTAGTACCCAAAGCTGCCTGCAATTCACCCCAGTACCTCGATATAAATTGCGAATCTTGATCAGAGATTATATCTCGCGGTACCCCATGCAATCTCAACATATTTTTCACAGATAACTTGGCTAGATCGGCCTTGCTCGCCGTATCTTTCATCGGAACAAAGTGTGCGGATTTGGTCAAGCGATCAACAATGACCCAACTCATGTTGTTTCCCCTAGGAGACCTAGGCAAACCAACTACGAAATCCATAGAAATGGAATCCCACTTCCACTCAGGTACCTCCAAGGGTTGTAGCTTCCCTTGAGGCTTCTGATGCTCGATTTTTACCTTCTGACACACAAGGCACTTAGCCAAAAACTCGGCCACCTCGCTCTTCATCCGCGGCCACCAAAAGGTCTTCTTAAGATCTTTGTACAACTTATCCCCTCCAGGATGGACGGAGTAAGGTGTACAGTGAGCCTCCTCGAGTATTCTCTGTTTCAACTCCTCGTCCTCAGGCACGCACCAACGGTTATCAAACCGTAAGCTGCCATCACCATGAATGCAAAACCTTGATTCATTCCCTTCTTCCACCTTCTTCCTCCAACCCATCAATCTATCATCCCCCAACTGCTTATCTCGGATCTCATCATACAAGCTAAGTCAACCTCCAAAGTCAAGTCTTCCATCGCGTCATCTTTCCTGATCATCGCAATACCCATTCCTCTAACCTCCTCCCTCAACCTCAACCACGACATCGCAGTGCTCAAGGCATGCACCAACTTCCGACTAAGGGCGTCCGCCACCAGATTGGCCTTACCCTCATGATAGACTATCTCCATGTCGTAGTCACCCAATAACTCTAACCACCTTCTCTGTCGCATGTTCAACTCTTTCTTTGTGAAGATATATTTCAGACTTTTATGTTCTGAAAACACCTTGAATGTTGCACCGTAGAGATAATGCCTCCACAACTTCAAAGCAAATACCACCGCTCCCAACTCCAAGGCGTGAGTCGGATAGTTCTCCTTATAGGTCTTCAACTGTCTCGAAGCGTACGCAATGACACGCCGATTTTGCATAAGAACGCACCCCAAGCCATGCTTGGATGCATCTGTATAAACCTCAAATCCGTCATTCCCCTCGGGAATAGCCAAGACTGGTGCTGTAGTGAGCCTCTCCTTCAACGTTTGAAAGGCTTGCTCGCATGCATCATCCCACATGAACCGATTCTCCTTCCCCATCAACGCAGTCATAGGTCTTGAAATCTTGGAGAAGTCCTTAACGAAACGTCGATAATACCCTGCCAACCCCAAGAAACTCCTAACCTCCGCCACGTTCTTCAGTGCTTGCCATTTCATGACTACCTCGATCTTACTCGGATCCACTAACACACCATCCTTAGACACCACGTGTCCAAGGAATGCCACCCGCTCAAGCCAAAACTCGCATTTAGAGAACTTGGCATACAACTGGTTCTCCCTCAAGGTCTGCAAAACCAAGCCTAAATACTCCACATGCTCCTTCTCCGTCTTCGAATAGATTAAGATGTCATCTATGAAGACAACTACGAATCGGTCCAAGTACTTACTAAACACTTGATTCATCAAATTCATGAACACCGCCGGGGCATTCGTCAATGATGTGCGTATTTTATATGCACATTTGCCGGGTCTAATCCTTTCATTTAGGCATACTTTTAGGCCATTTTCTGTGCATTTTCTCCCGTATTTGCTACGTTGGTGTGCTTTGTCTTGTCTTTGCAGATGGGAAGCGATCCAAAGAATTTT
>JAUEKU010033562.1:0-14267 GCA_032274805.1 Gypsophila paniculata | reverse complement strand
CTCCCACCTCTCTACAGACTACACAAAATCATTTCATTTTCATAGCACCAAATTACTCCCTGCAAATTCCATCACTTGAGGTTACTTTTCTCATGCCTTTATTTTTTTCATTATTATTTCAAACCCTTTGATCTCTATTGATTTTTCACTCTCATAGTTATTTCCTTCTGATTATTAGATCTGTTATTTTGTTTGATAAACTGTTTTACTTGTAGTATTAATTGTATACGTTTTTATTCGAGGAATATTCTAATCAAACGTGTATATTTGGTTGGAAACTTTTAGCATATTTTATTTTATTGAAGTAAAAAGTTAATATTATTATGCTGTTTTGTTATTTGATTTCCCTTGTAACGTGCCCATCATCATTGTATGTGTAATTAGTTAGTCTCTCTTAAGACGTAGGGAACCGTTTTATTGTTAAGACGGGTTATAAACATACCATTTTTCCATGGTTAATGGTATTTTTCGAAAAATATGTGGAGTTGTTAATGATGTTCATAGTGGGGTATGAAATCCGTTTTATTATTTAATTACTTAAATCCGTCTTAAACAAGATTTTGCGTCGTGATCTTAAGAGAGAAATGATATGAACTTTTGGTATCATTAGGGTATGTTGGGGTTAAATGGTTAATTTGTTTGATATAATTTGCATAATATTAGAATAGATTTATGGAACACAACCCATTTTTAGTTTGCAACCAAAGTTGTTTGTTTATACGTTAAGTTTTTGAAAGGTTTTCTCTACAGATTTTGTGTTGTGATTTGCGTTGAAAAGTCGAATTTGTGGAAAGGGACTGGACTGAGTGAGCAATTGACGGGTGAGACGGTTGGGTAGAGAAGGTAGCGTTACTCCTTTACGGAGTAGTATAAATTATTGTTTGCTTGCAACTTTTTCGTTGTTGGTCGTAGTGGCGGTCCTAGGAAATTTCGTTTCTGTTATCTTGTGAAATTATTGATGCTGTCATTGTACAAAACATTTAAATGAAAAATGTTTAGCACAAAATTCTAACAAAATACAAAAAAGCTTTTGTTTTTTTGGTGACGCGGGACCATATAAGTTAACAAAATACTCAGGCTATATTTTGTTCTTAATTTTGCTTGGATGCAGTTGCCATATGGGAACTGTTGGCGATGCTCACAACGCGGTGAAAACTTTTATCTTTCTACTTTACCTTGTTTTCTCACTCATATTACGATTTTGCTTATTTCCGGTTTATTTTGCATTCTGTTCATCTGTTGGCTGCTTCTCTGTCTATTTCTCACTTTTCCGTCTTGTGTTCTATCTACTTCAGGACTCTGGCAAGAAGGTGACTATTGTTTTTGTATTGGGTAAGTTCTTGCTTTTATATAATCATGCTTGACCAAATGTTCGTGGTTGTAATTCAATTGACGGTTTACACTCTTGTATGTTCATGTAGCCTAGATTTTTTTTTGATTTTTTCTTTTTAATGAAAAAAGGTGACTCGAATTTGTTATGGCTAATTCCTCTTCTCGCTTAATCTTATGTCGTCCTTTTATTCTATTAAGGGGGCCCTGGCAGTGGGAAGGGTACACAGTGTTCAAATATCGTGCAGCACTTTGGATACACCCATCTTAGTGCTGGTGATCTTCTGCGAGCGGAAATTAAATCTGGATCTGAGAATGGGTATGGTCATTTGTTCTAACGAACTATTATAAAAGCATTTGTAGAATGCTATACACTTTGTTGTTGTTGTTGTTGTTTGTCCTTAGATTCAACATGAGCATTAATATCAACATAGTTTGTAATTTTGTTCTTATGACCTCACATAGACTCAAGATTCTTAGCTTATACCTCAGATTTACCGAAGTTCTTTAAGATAATCTATGGGAGTATGGGTCGAACTTTTCCTTTCATATGTACGATTCCTGAGTGGCAGAGTCCAGAGTCACGGAACTGCCATAGTGAACTTTAGATGTGTGGAAATGTTGCCTGCATTATGACTCTTGCTTCAGATCATGCACAAAGTCAGTCTAACATAGTGAAGTTTTAAACTGAATGTTGTTTTCGATGTACCTTTCCCTCTTTCGTCCGAAATATTGGAGAAAGATTATTTACAGCTTTCCGCTCACTGCAAGCTTCTCTCGACCAATAACTTCATTGTTGCTGGACTACTGAATATTGATACAGTCAATTATCGTGTTCAATTTAGGGCTATGATCCAAACCATGATTAAGGAAGGAAAGATTGTACCATCAGAAGTAACTGTCCAGCTTCTACAGCGAGCAATGGAGGATTGTGAAAATGATAAATTTCTTATCGATGGTTTCCCTCGAAATGATGAGAACCGTCAAGCTTTTGAAGCTGTTGTAGGTCTCCAGTCTTTATGTTTCTCGTACTTTTCTTGCATTTATTCACTGGTCACTGAAGTTCTCAGTTCTCACTGTCAATTTCATTATGTATTGCAGACTGGAATTGAACCAGAGTTTGTCCTGTTCTTCGATTGTCCAGAAGAAGAGATGGTGAGGCGTCTTTTGGGTAGAAATCAGGTCTGATATCGTCACCTCACCTCATCTTTTCCGTTTCCATGATAACATACTCTCGTAGCCATCCTTGCTTGTATCATGTTATGAACACCTACTTTTGCGGTCGTGTAGGGTAGGGAAGATGATAACATTGAGACCATCAGAAAGCGGTTCAAGGTATACATGGAATCTAGTCTCCCAGTTATCGAGTACTACAATGCTAAGGGCAAGGTTAGAAAGGTAAGTTTGTGCCCACATTTCTCTCTACAGAAGTTCATACGTCGAGGCCTGTTTCTGGTGTTTTACTCCCTCCATTCAACTCCCTGTAACTGTTTTTGTTTTTACATTCGAACTGACTGGTAAGCATTTTACTGAAGATCGATGCTGCAAAACCAGTCGAAGAGGTATTTGAGGATGTTAAAGCGGCATTCAATTCAGTCACAGAAAAGGTAAAAACATCGCAATTTTTTTTTCCCATTTTGTATTCTTCAATTTCCGGAAAAATATGCACATATATGAGCTGAAATGTGGTTTAATAAGCTGTCAAAGATGAAAAAAAAGTAAGGATTGTAAGAATATTAGCTGTTCATCTCTTCATTACTTCACTTTCTTATCGTTAGCTATCTGTCGTATTTGCAGGTTGCTTCCTAGGATCTGTAGCTGTACCAATCTACCGTAACAAGCTAAATTAACTCAGGTGAGTAAATGTTTTGCATCTTCTCATTTTGTAAGTCAACAACTTTACTCAGTAACTTAGGTGGTAACGTATTTTGCCATTTATCTCGACTTCAAATTTGTACTGCGACTCTGCTATAGGCTCTTGCTGAAAGAAATGATCGTGTCAAATACAAGATCCCATTGTTGGCCAAATTACAAAAACTTTGATCAATATTTTCAAACATGATAGAAATGGAATGGAGGCAGCTGTTTCTTAAGAATATTGAAACTGTTTGATCTATGATATGAGCTCAGATTTGTCATTGCCTGTTGTTAATTCTCAGTGGGCGCTATTATCAGTCTTTGCAGGTTGTGAACTTAAGATTTGTTATGCTGCAATATTCTTCACCCCGCATTTTTTTTGGCGTTCTTGGATCTCAGAAGTTCTTGCTGCGCTGTAAAGACGAAGTCCTCGTTCAAGTTTTTGGTGATCGATGCTATAGTAGTGTGGTTTGCTGATTTTGTCATGAGAGACTTTGCCTCAAATTTTCTCAGTATTGCCATTTGTATACGAATATAAATTCACAATATAAGAATACGTAAATGTTGCTGCTTCCATTATTCGGAGTGACTATGTCATATTATTTTGATTGCTTATGGTGTGAATGTGAATATTATTCTGATTATATCCCAAAGGAATTCGGTGGATAATTGATGCCGTTTGATTTATCACTCGGATGTAGATGTCAAGATATGCATAATGATGCTCCATACTTACCGGTCAATTGTTATTTTTGCATATTGATACTCCATACCATCCAATTGTTCTTTTTGCCCTCGTCTATTTGCGCTAAAATTAAAGACCACAAGTGATTTGACTATTTTTCTTAAATTTTTACTCAAAGTTAAACTCAAAAACATATCAAATGACAAAAAAGTAAAAAAACGAGCTTAATTTTTCTTAATTTTATCCTCCATTCGTATCCAATCTCCTAAACCATTACTCAGAATTTAAAATCGGTAATGACCACAAATAGTATAAGCTCGTTCAATTTAACTCAGTTGAGTAAGTTCCAATAATTCAACTCAACTCATTCACTGCCGCTGAGCTCGATTAAACTCAGCTCGAATAAATTTAGCTTTAACTCTCGTTTTAGCCGAAAAGAACGGGCCTAAGAACCCTATATAAACCCTTCTAGTCCTAGTCCTCCGCAAAAGCTCCCCTAAAATCGAAGAGAGAGAAGGATGGGATACTCTAAAGAACAACTTATCACTCGATTGAAGGTCTATTTCTCTCTCTTATCTTTCTAATTTTTTATTTGATTTTTATTTCCTCCTGTAATTCTAATGTACTCCTTATATTTCTTCATTTTTTTTGTTCGAATTGATTGTTGGATTGCTTCATATCTCAAATTTCGAGCAATTTCGAAGTACTTAATCGCGTGAACTGCATGTTTGATTGATTGTGAAATTCGTTCGAATCGATTGTTATTTTATAGCAAAGTTGTAGCATGTACTCGCTCCGTCCTAGTGAATAGTTTACGTTTGTTTTATTTTGCGAGTTATTCCGTAGTATGTTACTCGTATTTAGCTAGAAATAGTTAATAGTGTGTAATTCAGGTTTGATTACTTCATTTTGATTGTTTCATTGATTGTGAAATTCGTTCGAAGCTATTGTTATTTTATAGCAGAGTTTAGCATATACTCTCTCTGTCCTCGTGAATAGCTTACGTTTGTTTTATTTTGCGAGATTAGTCTGTTATCAAGCTAGACATAGTCAATAGTGTGTAATGCTCGTTTGATTAGTTCATTTTGATTGTGAAATTCGTATGAAGCGATTTTGATTTTATAGCTTAGTTTTAGCATATTCTCCCTCGGTGCTAGTGAATAGCTTACGTTTGTTTTATTTTGCGAGATTAGTATGTTGTCAAGCTAGAAATAGTTAATAGTTTGCAATGTATGTTTGATTAGGTTATATTGAGTGTTTAATTGCTTTTGAAGTTTGTATTAATCGATTTTTATTTACTCCGCATGTATCGTGATTTTAGTACATAGTATGTCATCAGTCTGGAAATAGTTAAGCGCATGTTATACGTGCTTGATTCGTTCGTTTGTGATTGTTAGCGAAGTTCGTATGAAAGGATTGTTATGTAGTATATATTATGTCATTTAGCTAGATATAGTCGATGGCGTATAATACATGTTTGAGTAGTTCATTTTGATTGTTTGTTAAGTTACTCCGCATATCTTAATATTTGCATATAGTACTTCATCGATCTAGAAATAGTTAATCGCGTGCTATACATGTTTGATTAGTTCATTTTAATTGTTTGATTGCTTGTGAAGTTCTTATGAAACGATTCTTACATGGCATATAGTATGTCACAGAGCTAGATATAGTTGATGGCATATATTACATGTTTGATTAGTTCATTATGATTGTTTGATTGTTTGTGGAGTCCGTATGAAATTATTATTATTTATATCATAATTTTAGGATATAGTATGCCGTCAATCTAGACTAAGTTACTCCTTAATAAACTCCGAATAATGATTTTGATGGATTGTGGTCAAATTGCAGGAGCTTGAAATCGAGTTTGAACAGTACGATCATCCGGTAGTTTTAACTGTTGAAGAGGCGGTACGTGAATACGATTTTGTTGTATTTTGTTCGTTTGCTGAAACAGTTCATGTTGGTCAACTACTAGTTCTATTGTTGTTTCTCTTGAATTGTGTGTGAACTTTGTAATCTTTTGCTTTCAGCTCAAATATGTTGGCCATGTGGATGGTGCATTTTGCAAGAATTTGTTTCTTAAGGTAAATTGCGTTGATTTTTTTGACGAAACTTGGTGATTGTCTTGTGTTGAGCGCTCTTTCATTACGTGTTCTTTTGATGGTATTTGTAGGACAAAAAGAATAGATTGTATATGGTTTCTGCTTTATCAGAAACAAAAGTTGACATGAAAGGTACACATTTGCTCTCAAAATGGCCAGAGATCTTTCTTTCGTTCTTTCCTTTTTTTTTTCAACATTTATGTGTGATGAATGGAAAGTATTCATTCTCCATTGCTGAGCAGTTTTATCTCAAAGGCTTGGTTTGGGTAAGGGAGGCGTACGAATGGCACCTGAAGAAGCGCTAGGTGAAGTTCTGCAGGTTTGTCCTCGGTGTTCTTGTTCTAAGTACTTTGTAGTGAAGGTTTATTCTTTGGTCTGGTGACAGTGGATACTGGAGAATCATTTACTCTGGAGTTAACGTTTTTTATTTACCATATCGTACCAACATATATTATCTGTTTCAAGTTGCATATCGTAGTTGTTCGCTACCCCAGTTTGCTTAACTAAAAAAATTTGACGGATAGTGCAGCTGAAACTTCCCTTTACAGTAAAATATACATATCTGCCAAACAAAGGAGAAAGTATTTTGTTGCCTATTACTATAATATAGGCTCGTGTTCCCAGTACATGTATAAGGCTGCTTTCAGCTGGCTCCTTGCCTTTCCGCTGGCAGCGTTTGGGGAAATTGGATTTGGAGATTGCGTTATTGTCACTAGGTGTAGCAATTCTAGTATCTTCCTTGTGTGCAAGCAAAAACTTGATGAGTTTGTGTACTTGGCTTTTTTAGGTGCCTTTGGGTTGTGTAACTCCTTTTGCATTGGTGAACGAGTCTGCAAGGTATTATAACCATTGTAACTCTTGTGTACTATTTCTGATTTGTGGAGCTTTTACATCATCCAAGCCTTCTCCCATTTTCTCTGTTGTCACAATTTTTTGTTTTTTGGCTGCAAGAATCGGGTAGCTTGTTATTAATATCACTTGTTAATGTTGTTTGTTTGTCCCCTACTTTGGAATTTAGGATTTGACACTAGTTTTAACGTCTTTGTTTTAAGCAATATTGATGAAAGGTATTACAAAGTTGACCTTACTTAACTGGGTTCTGATATGATTCATGGAAAGCCTTTTTGATGTTTTTCAATTCTGCAAATTGAAATATCTGAGTGTTTAGCTTGATCTATTTTCGCTCATTCTATTTGAGGGTTTGAGGGTATCTGTTTAATTCCACATTATTGGACCACTGTACTGCATCTTACTTCTTTCTTCTTGTTCAATTGGTAAGGCATGTCTCGCTGCTATTGGATCAAGGATTAAGATCTCAAAATCGCATTTTGTTCCATCCCTTATCTAATGACGCCTCAATTGGTAAGAAAGATGGGTAATTCTATCCCTTTGTGGAATTTCAAAACTTAAAACTATCTTTGCTCTTGTTTTCCTTGGTGATGGTGGTCAATATTTGTAAAAACTAAAAACTACCTGTTTTAATAGTTGAAGCATTTTGGACCATGCCTGAGTTTCTCAGCTTTGTTTATCTGAAGGGCGGGAACCACATTTCACATGAGATCTCGGTGCTACTGAAATTCAGTTTTGTTTAATAAATGGTAATACAATATTACAGTTTTGCTATGGAAGATTGTTGCCATCAATTTTCCTTTCAACCGCCCACTTGTTCATTAAACATCTACTCCTCTACAGTGCTCCTCTCGTTTCCCTTTTTGTATTGAAGTATCTGTCACATGTATTTTAAACAAAAAAAGAGTTTAAACATATAAATACAGAAATAGTTGGTCAAAGTGTTGTATTAACGCCGACAAAGTTAACGGGGTGAACATCGTGGGTTGGAGGGAGTATTTGTTTAGCCTTTATTAGTCTGCATATTATGTCTTGTTTCCCCGAGGAATTCTTACCATCTGTACTTTATCGTTGTACTTTATTTTCCTTATTGAATGTTTTTTATGTACTTATGTTCTGCTGTGCTGGGGCAGAGTAGCTGCATCTTTGTCTTGGAGTCTAGAAATTAGAAATGATACTCCGTATATAACATCTGCGGACTAGGTTATCCTGCAAATTCTAATGACTTTTACTTGTTGAGTGATGACAACAGCTCTTTCCACTGTTGGGTTGGACAAATTTTTGAATTCAATTGGACGAAATTCTGCATATGTGGATCTCGAGGTAAGGTCATGAACTGATAACACGGATGTGTCTATTGGCTATTTAGTAATGTAGTAAATTCTTTGGGTGCCAGCTAAGCTGTATCGTGTTTGGACATAGGCTAATCCTCCTGTGGGAAAGGACCAACCTCCTGATTTGGCTACCTTCGTCCCGACTTGTCCACTAGCCAAGGCAGAAACGGAGACAGCTCCTGGACAGACAGCTGCCTCAGTTCTAAATACAAACAATGGTTCTACAGCTGCTGAAGGTAATTGGTATTTCTTGTATTGAGTAGTGAGCCATGTGTTAAAATCCCGAACTAGCTAGCTTTCATGTGGCGCATATAGGATACTTAATGGAGAATAGTCTTGTGGTTGCATATTATCTCTGATCTTGTAACTAGATACTCCTAAAACATCAACTTTTGTTGTGATAGGTAACGTAGGAATTAAAAGTACATATGATGTTTGGCTCAATAATAGATGGTTGGGAGATTTGGCTACCGCTGATAGTGGATATTGATGGCTTGGTTGTTGTTAATGTCACTAACTGACAGGGTTATGTTAAGTATTAAGTTGGTTAATGTGGCAGCATTCTTGAATGAGTATATAGATTTTGTCTTAGGTGCATTTTCAGATGCTTCCCTTTATATTCAGTGATCTTGAGCCCATCCATGTCTGCTTCTATCTAATTACGAATCGTTGTGATTGGTTTTTGTTTCATTTGTTCAAGGTAAAGCTGCTAAGCAGCCAGTTGAAGCAAAAAAGGTGAATAAGAAATCAGAAAATGTAAGAGCTGCGGAAAGTAAGTCATCACCGGCAATTTGTTGTTCCAACCCCCAGACATTCGTGGAGGAGATCTTAGATAAAACTTCAAATCTCATTCTTTCAGAAGTGAGTAATATGTCTGCACTTTTCTTTGGCAATAAAGTTATACTGCTCTTTTCAGACTTTAGATGTTATTATCCAGATCACGGAGGCAACAATAAAGGAACATGGAAACCAGCTTGGAACTGTAGCGTCTGACAATGTACGGAAACGTCTTCTCGTGGAGCTAAATAACCTAGCTGTAAGTTACCTACACTGTTTATTTATTTCAATGTTTTTATTTTTTTTAAGCTGTACCTTTTAACCTCTATTAGATGACAAAATGACAGGAATGTGTGAGAACACCCAGCTCTGCCTTTTAACCATGAAGACAATATCTAATTGCCTTTACAATTTTTTTTCGATCACTTCTATTTAGGGGGTTGTTGGAATTTGGAAAGAACTCTACCTCTCTCTTGGCCACATCTCTTAAATTATGCCCCAACTTTGAATCCCTTTCCCTGCTGAAAATGAGGAATGAGTAGCTTGATCGACATGTTAACACCACTGACTGACTGAGGACTATTTATGAGTGTAGACTCTGACATACTTCTTATTCAATTTTTTGACAGATGATATTCAAGAACTCAGCTTATACAGAAGGATTTGTTGCTGGCACTCGGCGTCAACCCAGCCAGCTATGAAGAGGTCTCATCTCAGTGTGTTTGAAGGTATCAGATTAGCTAACTTCTGGCTGATTTGATGTCCCTCTTGGTACTAGGTGCATCTAGATTCTCAAGTTCTCAAGTGCGGCTCATTACTTACTGGCCTGAAAAATAGCCAGGTCTGGTTTCTTCTTACAATTTTTTTTGTCAGATGCTGATTAGTGTTTGTATTACGAATGTTATTTACTCATTGAAAAGTAACACTTTAACTTATTGTGATAGTAGCTTATTACATGAATCATTTTTATGAATGATGAAGAATTATTAGAAACTGAGTTACAAAACATGTGCGTAGTATCTGATAGCAATTTGATTATCCAGATTTTGTCACATGATCCAAAAGACTAGTAAACCAATTAGTTCAAGGACTAAGCTTTGTTGCAATCCATACCATCATAGGCCTTAGTGAATATTAGATGTGAATACAGGCATTTGAATTCTGAAAAATTGCTTCCTAGCCATTATTAGCAGTAAGACCAGTTTTAAGGGATACAGAGGAACTGCCAGCTTTCCCTACGAGCTGAAAGCAAATTGACAGAGCACAAGGATTTAGTATTTAATAAACTGTGCTGCCGCTGAGCTGCCAAAACCGGGCAAGCATAAGACACCTGTTATTAGGCAGAAATAGTGTGAGGATCTTAGTATCTAAAGAGACTATGATCGTTGATATCAATTTTCTGGGTTCATATCTTGGGCCATTAAAAGTATTGTCTAATGAACTTGCTCTTGATAACGAAGAAACCTTCTTAGAGGAAGTACTTCCAAAGTTGGTTTTGGTATCTTATTAATGTCTACTGTGTCATTCTTGTAAGAAAAATTCCACAATGAGCAGTGCCATACTACCTCCATGGCTTTTTTCTTTGTCCTCATTTGGCTTTGGGTGATCAGTTCATGTGGATTTGGCAATTAGTTACTCCAAATAATGATATACTGTAATATTTGTCAAATCTAATTAGTAAAAGAAACTATGTTCACTTATAAAAGTTTAAGCTATTATATACTTTGGGAAATGCATCTAAGTTAAACTCGTTTGGACACCAAATCAACTGAGGATGATACTTGTTTGATGGAGAGAGTATTACCTTACTTTGCGATGTGATATTGAGCATATACCACCAAGGGTATGGCAAGTATCAGGCATAAGGCGCAAGCCAACCTAAATGCTGGAATTTGAGACAGAAACGGTATCAACATTCAGGTACATTCCTCAATCATTCTAGCAGACTTGTAGCATAATCTAACAAGGAAATACAGGGAAGCTTAGTTTGGATTCATTATCTGACCTCTTGTGGTAAATCTTCCATCTTCCTGATGGGCATCAATCCTGCGATATCGTGAACGAAAGGGCCATAGTGATCTTAGTCTGTCCCAATTCAAGCATCTTTGGTTCCTACCACCTTCAGTATTTGAACCTACTGGTTCAACAGCTCCATTATCATCTAGCTCTGGTAGCTCCATTCGGCAGACTGGACAGGAGTTATGGAGCCTCAACCAGGGCACGATGCAGTCAGAATGATACACGTGTTTACAAGGTAGTATCCTCACTTCACTCCCTATTTCAAGCACTTCCTTACAAACTGGGCACTCCGAACCCCCCTCTGCTACATGCTCTTCCGTCAGCTTAACCATCGGTAGAGCCTCGATTGCTGCATCAGGTGCCGGAGGCGGCCCCTGCCTGTCATTCTCAGTTAGCTCTTGTATCAGTTCCTGTAGACCTGGTCCAGTGTAGTAGTCCCTTGGATTAACCCCTTGAGGAGGTTGTCCTTCCGGCCTGTCTACTGGACCCAATGAACCATGGGTCTGGCCTATGGGCCTGAGTATGATCCATCTGGGCCTTCCTCGCAGCCCAGGTTCGACATCCCACTCATTCCTACCATTTGAGGGACGTGAAATTCGTACCCATCTGGCCCTCCCAGTGTCTGGCCCATCTATTGAGCCGTTCCTTCTAGACGGCCCTCGAGTTATGGCCCATGGATCATTGGCATCCCTGTCATGGATCCTCACAGGAGGATCCAGCATTAGGGCCAGGGCTTCTAATAGACGGCTTTGAGGGGAAGGGTCATAGTCTGTATGGTCGGCAACCAACCTACGCCTTGGGACATCCATCTCACAAACAAACTGCCCAAAGCATCGAGGGCAGACTATCTCCGACGGGTTTTCCGAGGAAATCCTGACCGTACGTCGACATTGGTAGCACCAATAAAGATTATAGTTTGAGCGCCTGGTGCGAGGTGGACTCAACGACATTTGGTTCCGTTTGTGGGTGGTTTAGTGTTTGTCAGGATTCAGGAAGTTCGAAACTGATTAAACTCGAAGTCCTTATAAAGTTATGGGATTGCTTTCACAGAAGGGACACAAAAGGGAGAAGGATGCTTTCATGTTTTCAGAAAGTGATTCTTTTCCTGCAGAACTTTGGTTTCCTATCTGTTCGAGTTGATTGTGAAGGAAACAGGTTGAGTGAATGCTGTGCATATGTGTTAACTTCCCTGAGAAGAAATGTTAGCTTCTTATATAATTTCCATTTCTTTGGTTCTTTCCTTTGCTCTAGTAAAAGGCGCAAGAGCCCAAAACGACATAGCTACGGTCTGCGACCTAGACTGGCCGCTTCAAATGTGTTTTTCATGGGCTGTTTTTTGGGCTTGTAGATGGGGATTCCGATTATAGGGTCTTTTGTGATAGAAATCAGTATGTCATGCAAGTCTTGATTGGCTATGGGTTTTATTCCTAAATAACAAACGATAAGCAGCTTTAAGTCACTAATACCATAAGGTTTACTCCGTATGATCGATTTAGTAGCCTACTTTTTTTTTTATCCATTCAAATCTTTACATATTTTCTTTCATTTTTGCTATGATTTATCCATTTTTTTAAATTTTTATGTTACATAAAATTTTTGTACTAAAATTTGGATAAAAGGCTTTCCCTTCTCAGTTGCATAACCTTTTCCCAAAGACCGATCATAATTTAAATCTAAAAAAAATAAATGGACCGAATGCAGTGTTATCGAAATTGATTACGTAATACATAAGGAGTTATACCGAGTTCGATGTTACGATGTAAGACTGTCGTAATGCGTAACATAGCAGCCAATCTGCGGCTCTAGGGTGGCCCGTGTCAACTGCCCCTAGGATTAGGTTGATAATTGAATTAAGGGATAATTTTCATGGTATCCCTAAGGTTTGCATTTTTGCCCAAAATACCCTTATTTTTTTATAAAAAGTTTTTGACCGATCAAAACTCGTGACTACGAGTTCCGAATACGACAATTCTTTTTTTTTAAATTGTAGATTTTGACAAGATCTTCGATTTGTAAAAAAGAATTTCCGTATTCGGAACTCGTGGTCAGGAGATATGGCCAGTCAGAGTTCGTTCGGTAAAAAAAACTTTGACTGATCAAAACTCGTGATTACGAGTTACAAATACGAAAATTCTTTTTTTCATATCGAAGATCTTGTCAAGATCTACGATTTAAAAAAAAAAGAATTGTCGTATTCGGAACTCGTAGTCACGAGTTTTGATCGGTCAAAGACTTTTAAAAAAAAGATATTTTGGACAAAATTGCAAAGTTCAGGACTACCATTGGAATTATCCTTTGAATTAAAGTCAAAAAGTTTGTACGGATCACTCTATTTCTTAGGTGACTGACCTCATCAAGTTCTACATCATCGGACTTTCGACGTTGATGTAACCTTAACAACACTCCATTACAACATTAATGGTAGTTTTAAGTGATTTATGGAAGATGTTTTAGTCGAATGGATGAGATAGATGTATTGTGATAAAAGGTTATATAGGCTGTATTTTTTTTTTTTTTTATCATGTGCTTATCTTGTGGCTCATCTTATCCAAACAACAAAAAGTGCTTTTCTTTGTGTTTATTGTGATTCAAGTGACCGGTCTTATCATATACGTATGCGTGAACTATCCTATATAAGATTTTTTTTTTTTGCAAAAACGAAAAGTCATACTTCGTATGTGACGGTCCTTGTCGTTCGGTTGATTGATTAGTAAAACAAATGAAAGAGCAACGTTGCATGTTTAAATCCCACAAACAATATTTTGCATAATCATTTCTTTTGATTTTACATTTATGACATTGTACCTCAAAAAAGACATGACATTGCAGTATCAGAAAATATTGGTAATAGAAAAAAAAAACATTGCTCGAAAATTGCAATGTCAATTAATGAGATCACAAAACAATGCAAAGTAGTGTGGTACTTGTACTTTTTAATATAAATTGTTTTTTATTTTTTATTTTTTATTTTTTATTTGTATGTTTTCATGCCAAACTCAGCAACCAGGATTAGTCAAACGATGACACATGACAGTATCTATCGAATCATGTTTTCTGAGTACTCCACTATAAACACAGATCTCTGTATCCTGTAATATCTTTGTGCTTACTTTTCTTTTAAGGGAAATTTCCCATGGTACCCCGTGGTTTAAACTTTTTCCCGTGGTACTCCTACTTTTAAGTTTGTGCCCACGGTACCCCTGAGGTTCATATTTTAGGCCCGATATGCCCAAAATACACTAATCCTAGATTATTTTTAAGTTTAACACTAAATTGATCTTTTAATAACTTTTAAATCCCGTTAAACAT